>OMLP01002428.1:11192-21837 GCA_900302685.1 Spondyliosoma cantharus | reverse complement strand
ACACACACACACACACACACACACACACACACACACACACACACACACACACACACACACACACACACACAGACTTCTATAGGCACATGTATTGGCAGGCTTTTGTAAAACTGCTGCACGCGTAACCGAGCACCATTACATACACGCAACACAGACATACAACACCACAAAACAAATGCGTGATGTAAGGCCACATACCAGGCAGCACAGGCCATTACACCACCACTGCCACCAAATGCACGCACTCCATCTCTCCTTTATACAATTCTGCTCTCCTTTCAGATGATCCTGACATGTGAAGGCTCCTATATGAAGGCCACATGCAATCATAAAACCGCAGAGCTGTTTATAGCTACACTATCTCCTGAAGGGCTGTTGCATCCAGCCACTATTAGCTGCATGCGTTGACAGCTGGGCGCTGTGGTGTATTTGTGGACGTGACTCTGAATCCGGCGCTGGAACACATCTTATAAATCATAGTTCAGTCATTAGCATAAATTCTCCCTCTCCTTGCATCTGCGGGACCTGCTGTTTCTGGTTGCACCGCTCCGTGTTGATTGGTTGGTGTTGTTCAAGTCAAATTGATTTAGCCGTTCACGGAGATTATAATGCTTGCCTTATACCGCCACTGTGGTGTGCCGTTAATTACCTATAAAATCAAGCTAATTCTGATGCTAAATCCATTTTAATTTCTCATAATTAAGTCAGGATTGGATCCTTAAATACCTTGGCGCTCCATTATTGTTGCAATCATTGTTGTGGCTGTGCATTTGGTGGTACATTGCTGAGCTCAATCTTATTATTGTTATTAGATTTAATTGCTCTAAGTGATCAGTTTGTAGTTGTCGGAAGAAGATGGACTTGCCTCGCAGTCGTTTTTTCCCCCGCTGTCCTTTCTCTCTCCGTCTCTCATCCCAGAAAGAGGCCCTTTGAGAGATTGTGAGAGATGAGAGGAGATGAGGGGGAGGGTAGCTCTGCTTTACACCTCTGCAAAGGAGGGATTGCGTTTTTGTTGTTTGTTAGAGGGGAAATCAATTCTGTTCACATCATCACGTTTTGACAAGGCGAGACATTAAGTGCAGATATTGAGAAACGACAGGAATGGTTTACAGCCTGTCCTTCATCTTCTCTACTTTTTTTTCGCTCTTCTGTCTTTTTCTCCACAACAAAATCAGAGCGCATTGTCTTGCTTATCCCTTTTCCCCCGTCTAAATCTCTCTCTTTTTCTCTCCTCTCTTTCTCTGTTTTTCCTTCCCCCTGAAAAGGTAGGGAATGATCCGCTTCACTTACCAGCTGACACCACATAAGCTTGCTCGTCCTCGGAGACACGAGCCTTTTGTTTTCATGTGCATTATGATAATTATGAAGGGCCACAGCTCCTCTCCATTTTCATCACACGTCTAATGATACTTACATTTTTTGTCAGGAGTAACCACGGAAAAATAACTCTTGTGAAAGACTTTATTCGTGTTTGTTTTTCACCCTAACCTGACATTTAAAGGGTGACAGTCGAAGTGAAAGGAGCACAGAGTGTGACAGCCATTCATGCAACAAAATGTGGCAGAGAGGCAACAGTTTTTGGTTAAGATTGCAATAAAACTCCTCATCTTCACTCAGCCAGAAAATGTTTCGCGAACATATAATGTTCATTTATTTGCTATTCGGGTTGATAATTTGGCTCTTTAACCCACATCTTGTCACCTCGCATGAGAGGCCGCTCAAAGGACCTTTGACCTTGCTCATAATTACACAACCACCGTCTTTTCACTGCAGCAATGGCAGTCATGGCTGCCCAAGTCGGATGGCACACCAGCCTCCTCCCCGTGGACTGCAGCAGGTTTTCTTGTCATCCTCGCCTCTCGTTCTCCCTCTCTCCCTCTCTCCCTCTCTCCCTCTCCCACTCTCCCTCTCTCTTGTCAGTGTTGCTCCTGGCGAAAGGCTGATACTTGATATTCAGAGGATAGCAGCTTTTGTCTCAGAGATTTAATCAGTGGCTCTGCTCCCACTGCAGAGGAGAGAGGGAGGGAGGGTGGTGGAGGGGTGGCAGGAGAGAGGGAAGGAAAGAGAGATGGAGGCAGAGACTGTTTATGTGTAATGACACAATAACAAAGCCTGCCTGTAAAACACAATCTGCAAACTGTGCTTTTGAAGGGGATTTTCAGTCCAGGATTAGTGTCAGGCAGAGGGATATGGAAAAGGAGAAGAGAGAAAAAGAGTCAGGTTGATGTGATAGACAGGGGAGGTGATTTTGTGTATGTGTGTGTGCAGTGGGGGTTGAATTGTGTGAAGTGTGCGTTCACGCGTGTGTGTACAAATTCATGTGTTTTGAGACTGTTTTGTATTTATTTAGCTGCACAAGTTAGCAGCTGTGTGGGCACATACACATTGTGTTCTCATTTGTAAGCAAAATGGGTTTAAAGTTGAAAAATGCAAGTGAAATATTCTGCTGCCAAATGACCAAATGTTTCTTGTGAGGGTTTATGTTGTTGGTTGGTTGATAATGGCTGGCATGATGACTGTGTGAGACTGATAATGGAGAGCTACCGTGTTGGTTAATGCACCCATCATCTAAAAGCCTCTCCATTTGGTTCTACTTCTGACTGTTAAGACTCCGGGAGCAATGTTGTCTTTAAAGGCCTCAAAGAGCTCTTAAATTTAAATGACAGTCTTTTTTATCAAGGGCGTGTAAAAGGATCTTAGTTGTCAAACACAGGTGTGCATGCGTGTGTGTGTGTGTGTGTGTGTGTGTGTGTGTGTGTGTGTGTGTGTGAGTGTGTGTGTGTGAGTTTGTTTGTACATGCACACCCCCGTGTTTGTCTGAGGGAGGGAGAATGACAGAAAAGTGAAAAATGTGTTATTTGTCCATTTGGTGTCTGAGTTCTTTTGCTAACCTCTGTCAGTCCTAACATCCCACTTCAACCTTTTGCGGAGAAGGTCTTCGGTAAAAAAGTGACTATCCTGTCTAAGTATTGGTATGTTTAATACTAGCTTTGTTGTCTTCTATCAGAGAAGATGCTATCCTCCTCCCGACCCTATATAGAATCAATGGAGGCTGGGAACCAGTGAGCATGGCTAAATAGAAATATTGTTCAGGGGAAGTGAGATGTGAAAGGAAAAGTGTCAGGAGATGTGTGTGTGCTGTGTAGGTGCGACAGTATGCATTGGTGTGTGTGTGTCTAAGTGCGTGTGTTTGCGAGTGTACGGGCGGGTGTGCTTTGCTATTGTAACCCTGCTGATTGGATTGTGTTTGACAGATATGGAGTCTGGAGAGCGGCTGGCCTCCCCTGCGCCCACCCTGTCTGCTGCTCGCACCTCCTCCCCTGCGGCCTCTTCCTCGTCCTCCTCCTCCTCTTCTTCCTCTTCGTCATCCCCTGCTCCCCACTCCAAGAGCAGCCTGGCCCCGAGCCCCTCAGCACTGGGATCCACCCTCAGCACCTCTGGTAAGAAACACTTTTTCTCCTTCTGTCAATCTTCTGTCTCTCAAAGACCAGAAAAATACCAGAACACGCTGCAAACAGTCTCTATGTAACCATAAAAACATGTTAAATATGGTCACCTTCATGTCTTGATAGCATTCACAATCCTCCTCATTTCTTTACCATGAAGAATGAGTTTCCTCCGGTATTAATTATACAGTTATTTTGCAGCCTGTGTGAATACACCTCTCTCCCAGCTACAAAGATTTTTTTTTCCTGACAGCTTGGGTTGCAATTGAAAAGCTGCTGCATTAATGAATCCCAAACAATTAGGGGGCTCTTTTGTGTGAGAAACACACACATGCTTCGCCATGTCTCCTGACAACCTTCAGCTCTCTGGCTCCAGCTGCCTCAGAGTCAGGCTCAGCACGACACTGTGCATGCGCGCGCGCATGTGTGTGTGTGTGTGTATGTGTGTGTGTGTATGTGTATGAGAGAGAGAGAGAGAGAGAGAGAGCCTCTGCCTGCATGATTTAACATTTGTCAGCCACTCAGTGTCTAGTCAGCCCTGTCCGGCATCCAGACTCCTTTCCATGTATTGGTCAAAGCCATTAGGCAAAGAGAAGTGTGTGTATATTTGATGTTTGTGTGTGTGTGTGTGTGTGTGTGTGTGTGTGTGTGTGTGTGTGTGTGTGTGTGTGTGTGTGTGTGTGTGTGTGTGTGTGTGTGTGTGTTTGCATCTATGTGTGTTTCTCAAATATCCCTTGTGAGAGTGAGTGAATCATTTGCTCATACTCTCTTTCTCCTCATTTCTTAATGTCTTGCTGTTTTTTCATAGGCCAACTACACACACACCCACCGACATACACACCGACATACACACATAAGCACACACATAAACCAAGATTGCACAGAGCAGAGAATAACGTATCCAGCTTTCTCCATGATTGTTGTCTTTTCTCTCTGTTACAAGAAGAGGAAGAAAACAAAATAAAACCCCTTGTTTTGTCCTCCATCTCCTCTGTGTTGCCCCAAAGAAGAAGCCATTAGGAGCATCTCCTCCTTATGCATTATACATCCCTCTTATCCCTCGGTGCCATTACGTGTGCTCAGATTTTCTAGATAAGCGATTTTGGACTGAACGTCAAATGAAATGCTGAGAGGCAGGCTGTTAGCTCTGAACTTCTGCTGCGCTTTGTGGGAATCAAGCGAGCCAATGCTTATTCATTTCATGCAATGTCTTGTACGTTGTGTGGACTGTATGTCAAACAAGTATACATATGCACAAAAAAGCCAAAAGAGTTCAAGTCTTCGGTGTCGCTTTCCCACAGCCAAGAATCATAATTAAATGAAAAAACATTCCCAATCTGAACAACAAGAATATGTCAAGTGTGTTGTGTAAGCAGGTAACATCAGTAATTACGTATTGCAGAGATATAGTGTCATCACAGACTGTGCAGACATTGATTCAAGGTCCTTTGCCAATGTGCCAATAACACTTAAGAAAATCTGACAAACTGAAAAATGAGCACGGATCCTGTGTGCGTGTGTGTGTGTGTGACTGTGTGTGTGTGTGTGTGTGTGTGTGTGCGCGTACGCGTGCACATGCACGCGTGTGTCATTGATGAGGATATCACTCGGAGAATAAAAGCTGATCGGCGCTTGTAGCACTCTCTTCTTCGGGGATCAACTCACGGATGCAATTAACTTAAATCTGTCTGTGGAAATTTGATTGACTGCAACAAACAACAAATTAATCCCCCTTCGGCAGCATCCAAACATGAAAAAAGCAGGCGGTGCAGTTTGTCAGAGTGGAGGAAGGATTGAAACAGAATGAGAAAGAGGGCGAGGGAGCGAGAGAGACAGAGACACCGAGTGAGGAAGAGAGAGTAGGTAATCCTAGGTATGTCTTTCCTGTGCTTCTGTCTCGCTTCAAATTTTTAGATTTAATTATTCGCCTTCTGGAAGCCTGCATTAATATTGAAAAGGCATTTGCAGATGCCTAGAAAGGAAAGGGTGTGTGTGTGTGTGGGGGAGAGGTGGGCACCCCAGGCATAAGTGAATGCTGTGGCTGGCCTTTCTGGGGGTTGCAATGCAGTCGTTTATCTTCGTATCCACTGGCTGACGCTGGCAAGGCGGCCTCTACATATTCAGCATATTCTAATGACATTCAAAAGGCAGATTTTGCTGTCTGGTGGTAGAGAGGGGCCTTGAAGGCAACACAAAGGACTATACTCTCACACTGCTGGCATGCAGACGCGGCTTTGTTTCTCGTCACATAAAAACAAACGGTTTGATTCTCACTTTAAAAACAGACTGTGAGATGTATCTGTAGCGTCATGTTCATTTACAGTCTACCTCAGTGTTTTGGTATAGAGTACACATAACTGGCCCTACTGTGTCTCCCTCTGGATAATTAGATCCCAGACTGCATTAGTTCAGAAAACACAGTGCTCCAGTGTCACTCTGTTTTACATTTCTGTGGTGTGTGCAAGTGTATAGTCGTGTGACATTTTCATCCGCACTGTGTACAACACTTTCCTTTTCTTCAGTCATCACTTTTTCTTTTTTTTGCATGTGCATTACCTGGCTTATGCGGAGGCATCAAGCAGGCTTGCTCTCCCTTTTTCTGGAATAGAAATTGAATTTGCATGAAATATGCTCACACCAAATTGCATCTGACTCTGGGAGGAGGTAATACGTGGCAGTCGACCCTGCCAGAAATGATTGTGCTCAGGAAAACGCTAGACGATGATGATGTTGATGAAGTATTCTTCTGTGCTGAAATTGAATGCCAAAAGGAGAGAAGGAGGTTAGCTTTTCACGCCTTATACACACACTTCTTTTTCTCAGCAACAACATCCAGTCTTTGTCACAGAACTCTAAACTGAATAACTATCAATACACAAATAGTTGTACCCTCTGCTCAAATTGGATTATAGCAAAATGCTGTAATTTGAATGTAAATGTTCTACTATATAGACATAAGCGTCATGCTGAAGCAATAGTCAGTCTGTCATGCTCAGAAACAGTACGGCTGCCTCTTAAAATTAGGTGCAATGTTCACTCTGTGAAAGCTAAATCTGAAGATAATTCTCACACGAATAGAAGTCGGTCGTTCTGTATTTATTTCTTCTATAGTCAGGTGGATAAGAAGCGACACCTTCAAAGCTATTTAAGTCTAGTTTTCACACACTGTCGGTCCTTACATGAAAAGAGCTCAGTGAGGTAATTTAAGAACAATGTTCTCGGTCTACACAAATAAACATATACAAAGCTAACTGTAGGGCAATGAGTTGTGGTAAAGGTGCAATAAACAACTGTCACACCAGTTGTACACTAATGTGCACTTTATGGATGAAAAGATTTTGTTAAATATGTGCAGATAATAAAATCAAGTTAGAGCTGAGTATTTTTAGACACTAAAGTTCGAACTGAAATTCAACCCCTGTATTGAAATACTCTTTTATTCCTGTGATATAGGACTTAAGTCAGTATGTGAAACTGAAACAGTAGCTTGAAGCAACAAAAATACCTTTAAATACTATCAACTATCAACAAGAAAATGTGCATTTTTTACAAGTCAGATCCTCTCATTTGAATCAGCCTCTTACTTGCTGTTAAAGAAGTAGGTCAGGGACACTCAACTTTCGCCCTGAGCCATTTTTGCAAAACAACAAGAGACTAGGGGCCAGTTTATAAAAGAGCATTAAGAAAATTATCAGACAAATTTAATAAAGATTTAAAAGCCTTTAGCTCATCTTTCTTTGAATTCTTTATTTTCAATGTAATTAATTAACCAACATATTAACTTGAATTATTAACCAGATTAACTCGTTACATGGATTGAAACTGGGCATGCATGGCAGATAACTCATTGCAGTGTGACATAGACACTTGTCCTCATCTTGGTGCAACTTTTCCTTCTTTTCAGTTAATAGTTGTCTTCCCTACATATCTCACTTTCTCATCGTACTGCATTTATTTTGCACAGCCTGAAAGGCCATCACGCAAAAATCAGCATTCTCTGTTAACAGCCCTATTTTATCCATCATCCAAAATTGGCAAATCTGTCAGCCAATGGATAATATTGAACCTTTACTAATTGGTATAAACAAACAAACAAACAAAAAAGCTCAGCGGTGTGAATGAATTTGTGAATTAGAAAATGGTTGGTGGGCGACCCGACACCATAGCCAGATTTGGCTGGTAGGCCGTAAGTTGAGTATCACTGAAGCAAGTGTAAAATTTTCAATGGAAAGGTTGAAAATTCCTACAGACAGCATCATTTATCCTTTTAAAGAACAGATAGTGTGTTTATTAAAATGTAGTCAGTCAAAAGTGGAGAACACATCTCCACTTGTTGCTCTGTATGACTGGCCAGTGTGTCATCAAACAAAAGTATTTGTTATGGATTGCATCTGACACCATTTCAACACGTCCTCCTTGGTTTGGATCTGTCTCAGGCCGTCTGTTTGGAGCAGCAGGAGAGCAGCCCTTCATTGGCTCCACATTGTCAAGTGCCTTCCCTCTGGTCAACCACCCAGCCTTCGGAGCCATTTACACTGCCGGAGCAGGCAGGCCTGAGTTCGGAGGCCTGGGTTCACTGGGCATGTCAGCTGCTCTGGCTGCCCACCCCCAGCTAGGAGCCCTCTCTGGTAAGACGGGGACTTTTGAGTTTTGGGCAGCACTTTGGCTAATGAGGAAAGAATCTTTAATCCTCTTCTCTCCTCTCTTCACTAACAGAGTGGTGGCGGGCTGCTGAAGCCCATGGTCGGGGAGCTGCTGCCTTTCTCCCTTCTTTCATTGGCTTCCCTCCATTCTTCACTCCTCACATTCAGCCCAACCACAGCGCCAGTCCTGTTCAGATCAGGATGCCTGGCAAGAATAGCCACACCCCACCTAAAGGTACAG
The DNA here is from genome assembly GCA_900302685.1 of Spondyliosoma cantharus. NCBI lineage: Eukaryota > Metazoa > Chordata > Actinopteri > Spariformes > Sparidae > Spondyliosoma > Spondyliosoma cantharus. Next base: position 13,507 of record OMLP01002428.1, on the reverse strand, counting down.
TGCCCACTGGGACGACTCATTAATCAATAAAAATGCTTATTATAATAGACTAATAGCAGGTGATTTCAATCTATTTTAAATTAAACTTAATCATGTCTATATAGTCGTCAACATTGCCCTCAGATGATATGTGTTATGTAGGTGTACATATGAATATTAATTGCTTTTCCTCAAGGCACTATGTACTGCAAATAAATAACCTAACCTCTATTTCCCTCTCTCCTGTCTCCTCTCCTTCCTCCACAACCAAAATCCACTTTTTCCCGTGATGAGATTTCTTCTTTTCAAGACACATTTAATGACTTTCAGCCCTCACTTAGTGATTCTGTCGACCTCCCTCTCCTTCCTTTTTTCTCCCGTGTTCCCTGTCGTAATCTCTGTTTCTTGCACTCTTTTAATTTCACAGTATCTTTTAATTTATCTTTTATTATGTAAACCACTCATGTTGGGCTTGTGCCTCGCACAGGCAGCATGTTTGATGAGATACATGTATAAATCAATATTTTTATTCTGCAGTTCGTTCCAGATATTTCATTATCCCGAGTAGCAAAGTTCTCTGCAAAGATGGAGCTGATTAGTGGTACATTACATCTGTTTTGTGTTTTCTAGGGGTGAACGGGGCAGTGAATGGCAGCGGTGTCTGTCCTCCCACCACACAATCAGGGAGCTTTTCTGTGAGTCCGGCTCCTATTCAGACATCGACCAAGCCAACCAAAAATTCAGACAGTTCCAATAGTCATCGTAGCAGCCCTCAGAACAATCCGGCAGAGTTGGCGGAAAAGCCGATCCAGAAAACTAAAGAGAAGGTCAGTCCAGAGAATATATTTGTATTTACTTATCTGAATTGATCTGTACAGATTGTGAGCCCGTTAAGGCAAAATGGGATTTGTCATTCTGGGCTATAAATATAAAAATGACTCAAATTGTTATGCATTATACAGTGAAGCTGATTCATGCAGTTTTCTTTTTCTCAACTCAGAAGCCACGAAAGAAGCCGGCAGACACTTGTGTGGCGAGCAACAGTGAATCAGGCACATCCTCAGACAGCTCGAGTGACGGGTCCCTCAGCAGCGATCTGGAAGACCTAGCAGAGGATGATGAAGACGATGATGACGACGATGAGGATGATGAGGAAGAGGACAAACAGAGTGAATTATCAGACACAAAGAAGAAAACAAAGGTAAAAGAGAAGTAGATAATGAATAAGGTTTTGGTCATCTGAAAAAATCTGCCAGGTTATTTGTAATTAGAAATGTAATTTATTGTATTACAAAAGTGTAATCTAATCCGTCTCCTTTTGGATTACTTTTGGATTACTTCTGAATCAAATAAATTAAACTCTTGCACCTAATACTAAAAAATGGACACAAAAAAATGAGTTCCACAAATGTTGTGTTTTTCTCTTTTATACATCTCATATAAAATGCAAATAAAATGCATTTTGCATATTCAATACTTACAGAGAGTAAAGTCAAATTACCTTTAAAAAAGCAGTACTACAGTTGTACTGTGTGTATTCTGCAATACGTGGGATGCTGTTTCTTTCATGTATGTTTTTATTAAATGGTGCGTGTAGGACGTTGCTCTTGTAACACACAGCACATATCTTCCTTTTTCAATGTCAGTATAAATGAAACATTTTAAAATTGACATATTTTAAAGACATAGTTAGAAAATGTAATGAAATGATCCTTGAAAATGAAACTATTCAAATGTAATCTGGACAATTTATTTTAAGATTTACTCACATAAAATCATACACGTTACAAAGTAGTGAATGTGGATCTCTGCAATTAACCCATTCTGAAGAAGTAGTGGGTGGCCAACATACAGTGCCTGGGGACCAACTCCAAGCCAGTGCCATGGTCATAGGGTCTGACTGGAGAATCTACCTTATAGACAAGCAAGCACAGGGACAACATGCTAACTACATGCATATTACATGTCATTCGTTACTACTCAGTCCTAGAAGCAGCTTGATCTCAGTGCCTTTATTTACTAAAATGAGGAATGAATTCTCTGTCCTTTATTGTAACAGTTCTTCATTAAATTTCGTCCAAAGGTTTTGACATCAAGCACTGGAACTGCAAAGACTGAAAGACCACTCTCTGGGGAGCCCCAGGACAAGAAGGTCTCCTCCAAACCCCCAACCCTCATGCCCTTACCCTGCTCTGTCTCCCCTCCTGCCTTGTCCCAAACCTCGCCGCTGGCCCTACACAGCTCCAGGTCCCGGACAGAGGGGCCACAGCAGCACTTCAGTGTGATCCAGTCCACTGGCCTGGCTGCCAACTCAAAGCCCCTGGCACTCCTCGCCC
>OMLP01002428.1:0-11172 GCA_900302685.1 Spondyliosoma cantharus | reverse complement strand
GCCCAGCCCCGTAGGGAGTCTTCACCGTCTTCTTCCCCTATAGCCCTCACCACATCTCCAAAGGCACTCTCAAGCACTGCTTCTCCCAAACCTCCAAAACTGCTGCCCTCCGCCTCCCCTCAGCACCTGCCCCTCTCTCTCTGCTCCTCCCCGAAGCCTCTCTCTGTCCCCTCTCCGCCCCGTTCGACTCTCCCGCCGTCTACCTCCCCCAAACCTTTTGGTTTGACCTCATCTGTAACTATCTCCAAGAAGTCGCTGAAGCCACCTCGGCACTCTGTTCCTGGCTCTGCCAAAGCCAACAAAAGGAAACAGCTGGAAGCTTCACTTGCGCAGATCAATGAGTTCAGACTCAAACAGGTAAGCCGACCTGATAACAACTGTTTTCACCATAGTCACACAGTAGTTTGCATAAACACAGTAAGTAGTGAGACGTAGACAGGATAAATTTAGCTGCGCAGTTTAGCAGCTTAAGTGAACAAAGTTATTCCAAACAAATTGACAGTAATTAATTTATCCGCTGGAGCTGAGTGTGCAGTTAGATTTGCAGTTTCTCTCTTTTTTCTTCATCATTACCACACCATAACCAGCACCTCCTTTAATCTCGTGGCCATTTAGAACATTTATTTAACATGAGATCCAAGCAGCTCACAGACAGCTCCAGAACTGTAAGTGGCGAGGCTGCACACTCATTTTAAAAGTGAAATCTCAACATTGACTGTTTCATTTTCTCATTTGCAAGAGGCTGAGATTTTGAATCAGAGATAAACATGTTCCAAAGGGCCTCTTAAAAATAACAACATGGACTCAAGCAAAGTCTCACAAGTGTTGTTGGGCATCATAGAGAATATTTGTTTTGTGTAGTTGATTAAGGAGGTGGGAGTTGTTTGAGTAAACTGGTAGGGCGCAAGGATTTGACGTGGAAAAACAATGAAGACATGTTTCTGTTCATACATTTGGTGTGACAGTCTTGAGTTTCTGTGCTAACCCTGGTTAGAGGAAAGGAGTTTCAAATAAGTGATTATTTTGTCATCATGTGCTGTTGTTCATGACTATATTTTTACACATTACATTGGTAATAAGTAATGTGTAATGAACACTAGGGATGTTCCAACTATGAACTCTGCAATCAATTCTCACTGTTATCCTCCAGCCTTGTAGTGCTTAGTGCCTTGCTACTGTCAGTTTATTTAGTACTTACATGGGCTTTTGCCCCAAAGTTTTTTCCTGTACCAGCTTATTTGATTAAATGTGTTAGCTATTAGCCAGTTCTTTTCTCTCCGACATCTTACTCTTGTGGATTGAAGTGTCCATCACACTCTCTCAGCTGGTAGTTTAACCTGATAGCTCCTCTAGGTCAAATATATTGTATCAAGTTTAAACTTCCTTTTATAAGAAAGCACATTAAGCTCTACCGTCTTTGTGTTGTCGTGGTGTTTTAGGTTTTGACAACTTTGCTTACAGCTGCAAAGATTAGCCTGTTGATAGTGTGGTTAATGCTTTTGCTTTCATTACCACTCTGTCTGCACGTGTGCTTTTGTATTATTCATGTTTTTCAATCGGTTCAGATGAAATAGCATAAAAATTGACATTTTTCTTTGCTTTTATTCCACAAATCCCTTTTCCTCAGATGAAATATGAATGATAGCACAATAATCAATAAGCTAAACCTTTTGAGATCAGCTTATTCTGTGAAAATCATTTCCCCTTTCCTGTTTTACCAGTATAGAGAAGTTTACAACGAGCTAAATTCCCCCTGTGGTTTCAGCGCTGCTACTGTATTTCATGGTCTGTGAAATTGATTTGTTTCACTTCATATCACATCCAGTTGAAAGTGCAATGTTAAAGTCTAACCTGCCTTTGCTTAAACACATATTGAGCCAAACTTATCATCAGTGTAGAAGAGGCAAACATGCTCAGCTGCATGATAATAATGATGACGGAGCTTTTCAAATGTGCAGACGAGTAATTACAATTTTAGAGAGATACTCAGTGTCTCTTTTTGTGAACTTGGCCGAGTACAATGCCTTTGGTTATTGCATTTATGTTCTTTTTGTTTCTCAGAAAGGGGCTTAGACACAGTTAACTGTACCAGTGTTCAGCATTGTAGTTTTGTCACCTGCTCAAACAATCAACAGTGATGCAAACTGACAGCTAGAGCAACTCTACTTTGTCCCATTTCTTTTCTAATTTTTTCCAAATCTTTCATTGTTCCTCCCATTCTGCCGTTCCCTCGCCCTCCCTCCCCACTGACTCCCTGCCTTTCCTTGTTTTCTCCCTCTCTCCTCCTCCTTCACTCCCAGACTCTCATGTCCCAAGGGCAGACGTTCCCAGCTGAGCTAAAGAAGCAGCAGCAGGGGCCAAACAAGTCTCCCAAGAGGACGTCTCTGTCTTCATCGCCATTGCCACCCGCTCCGCCTCCTCCGCCCCAGAACAATCACTCCAACCTCTTCCTCTCGAGTGCCCTGCTGGGGCTCCCTGAACCCCACCACCCCAATGGAGTCATCCAAAGCACCACTCAGGACGCACCTTTGGCCCTCATCACCAAACCTCGCAAAGACTCTGCTTCTCAAGGCAAGTCTCCTCAGTGCGACCCCGACGCTGGGTCGATGCCTGTCAATCTGAGCACAGGGGCGAGCAGGACCCAAGCTCCCGCCCAGGCTGGGGCTCCGTCACAGCCCTCCACTACCTCACCCCATGCCACAGGCCATGGATCCAGAAAGAACAAGACCCCGAAGGGTAAAGGACAGACACCAGGGCTGGGACAGGGACAAGGACAGGGACAAGCAGACCCTTTAGCTGCCTGGAAGGGCTTCTCTCAGAACCACCTGGTACAGTCTCTAGTAGATTTGTTTCGTGGCGGAGAGTCCGGGATTGGGATTCCTGGAGTTAGTATCCCTGGAGTTGGAATTCCTGGAGTGGGGATCCCTGGGACGTGTAACCCCACAGCTGGTCTCCCAGCTAACAAGGAATCTGATGACTCGGGAGATGATGATGATGATGAGGATGATGACCTTGAGGAGGAGGAGGAAGAGGAGGATGAGGAGGACTCAGATGATAGTCTATCAGGTTTGCACTTTCTAGTAAAAGTACATTTCACAATTGAATAATGAGCTGACCATAAAATGTTTATATCACCGCTGAAACTAACAGTTATTTTAATAACTGATTACATTTTTTATCCTTTATTAATTAATCATCCGATCTAAAAAGGTTCACATTGTGAAAAATATATTGAAATCACCAAATGTCAGTAATTAGAAATCACTAAAAATATAAAGAACAACTGAGAGGCTAAAACTAAACAACATAAACAATTATAAAAAAATAAACAATACATTCCCTGGAAAATGAAATGAAAGTATCGGAAGGTTATCGTTCTGTGTAATAGTATTGGAAGGTTATCGTTCTGTGTAATGGACTCATTAAAACTGATTGATACCTTATTCATTTTGAACTATCAGCTCCTTACCCGCTTTGTATCCTGGACTCCAATTTCAGAGTCTGACAGCAACTCAGACAGTGACATCTCTGGGAAGAAAGTGAAGGAGTTAAAGCTGCTGCCGTCTGGATCATCTAAGAAGGAAATGACTCCCCGCAGGCTAACCAAAGGCCAAGAACTACTGAACACCTCAACCAATCACACCGCCACCAGCTGCTCCCCTCTCAACCTACAAGTCATCAAGAGTCCCACCATTGTCACCAGCTCCAGTGCCTTGGCCTATCACAGCTCTCCGGGCTCGTCCTCTTACAGCCTGGCCTCTCCATTAGGTAATGTGTTTGAAAATCCATTCACAGAAAATGAAAAATGAGGGGTGGAGGACGGTTTTTAAAAGATCTCATATTAGAAAAACATTTTTTTAAATAAGGTTGGGATATACTGCAGAAGGAAATGACATTAGAGATTTAAGAACAGACTTTGAATAAATGCAAACCAAACAAATTGCGACCTTTACCGCTTATTCTGTCCTTTCACTGTCATACTGTGAACAGCAGATGTTTAATTTCCTCGCACAGGCATATAGAGTACATAAACATTAGCTTTGTTTACCAAAGCAAGAACGGCCCACCATCCTCAGATGACTGTGAGAAGGGATTGTTACTGTTAGGGAGGTAGGGAAGAAGGAAGTTGGTTGTGATGACCTAACCGGAGCTCTGAAGTCCTGTAGGTACATGCCTAAGAGCCCTGACAACTTGTTTGGCACGGCAACCGGGTTAATCTCCGCCTTCTTTCAATGAGAGATTACTCAGATCAGACAAAATAGGACGTATGTGTAGCTTGCCAAGAATGTTTCAAGCAGACATTCCAGTTTTTCTTCTATTATAAGGTTATTATTTTCCTCTTCTGCTTATTTTTTTCGATGGACACTGTTCATCACGTATAGAGGCTTGGCATTATATATGTGATATCTATATATATGTATATATTCTGAATTAAATATGGCAACCCGGAAAATTGTGTCTATATTAAAAGGACAAACTACGTGTGGAGATGTTTTTCTTTTTTTTTCATGCATTTGTCAGTTTGGGGATTTTGGGCTATTTTGTTTTTATTGTCTGCTATGGACGTCAATGCAAATTTGTGCATTTGTAATTAGATTTGCTCATTTGCAAATTTAGACATGAAATTATTTAAAAAAATCTTGTATTACCAAAAATAATTATCTTAATCTAAGTAATCAACTGGACAAGTTTCATGGCTATATACTGTGTATTAGTTGAAAAAATAAAAATCCCCTTTATTCACCATCTTTTGTCTTAAAAATTATGGAATTTTACAATATATATCTATAAAGGCTGATTTTTTAATATTCTTTTTAAAAATATTTAGACATTAAATTCCAGAAAATATGTAGTTCAAAAATATGTTTTTTAATGCAATCAACTGGGGAAGTTTCACGGTGCAATCTTGTAGTTGCATTTTCTTTTACCCGAATGACCTGTTGTGTCTCCCCTTAACTCTGCTGCTACTGTATATGTATGGTTACCAGTCATAGGCTGCGCTGTAAAATTAATGGCTGAACTCTGTCTCCTCACAGGCTTAGGGAAGAGGAAGAGGGTGATGGATGAGAAGGAGTTGATGATACCTCTGGAGTTGGGGTACGTACAAGAGTCTGAGAAAAAGAAAGCTCTCATGAAGCAGTTCACTTCAGAGAGTGTTGAATTCACTTTCATGATCACTTCCTCACAATGGCACAAATGCACGACACACACTGTGTGTCTGAACAACACTGCTCTTTTCTTCATTTTAAAAAAACCCAGGTGGCGGAGAGAAACAAGAATCAAATCAATGGCGGGGAAGCCGCAGGGCGAGGTGGCCTACTATGCCCCGTGTGGCAAGAAACTAAGGCAGTACCCAGATGTGATGAAGGTACTGCGGCCTCACAGTGCTGCAGTTTAGTTAATGATACTGAAGCAAATGTTTTGAGGGATACAGATGAGCAGTTTGTAACAGGGGTTACTGTGGGAATCATTATTTCTGATTGATTAATGAAGGATATCTTTGTCGATAATTGCTCATCCACATTGCTCAAACAACTGCTTGCGTATCAGATTTTGTTGTGTGTTTTCTCTGCTATTGCCCCAGCTGCAATCCACCCCCACCCCCACCCCGCTTTCTGTGACCCTAATAGTGAGAGATGATTTTCTTAGATCCACTTCTTGTGTCACTTTTCTCACCTCTCCTTCCCCTAAAAAAATGATTAATGGTTAGTGTTGGGATGCACAGCCTCAGCCCCTATTTGTACCATATTTTATAGTCCATAATCTTTGTTTGCTTCATCAAAAGCTCAACTACACTAATCATCAGAGCTGCCGTTGAGTATAGTGGCCCAAAGAGAAAAATGTGTACTCATTCACTCACTGCTAGTCATTCAGAAGGCAGTAAAAAGCCACAGATAAATAAGAAAGGGCCTGAATTGTGCACCCCAAGGTCAGAACCGTTTTTCTCCCCTGAGAGCTTTTGCTCTTTTTTTGTCCCCTGGCTTTTATAATGATTAGTAGCACTGCACAGATGCTCACTGTAACCTAACTCCCTCCAATCTAGTCCCTTCCCAGTTGCTTTTCAATGTCGCTAATTTCGCAATTTTTTTTCCCTGCCTAAACCAACGCCATTATTATTTTCTCTTCTGTAGTATCTATCCAGAAATGGAATAAGTGGCATCACGCGCGATAATTTTAGCTTCAGTGCAAAGATAAGGGTTGGTGACTTCTATGAAGCCAGAGAAGGACCCCAGGTGACTGCCTTTCATCTCTCTCTGTCTCTCCCTCTCCCTGATCCCTGTTCATCTTTTTCATCTAGCGGCAGGCAAAGCTTCATGCAGCAGTCACTGTCAGGGCATGGATAGGAATCAACCAAAACCCTCACTAGTCCTAGTTCATAGACCTCTCACTGTGCATGGATAAATGTAATAATCAGCTGACATTACTTCCACAGGTGACCAGTGATATATGCCATGTTATGTGTGTGTTACACAGAGATAAAAAAAAAAAGAAAATAGACAGGTGTCTTATTGAAACCAGAATAGAGAACATACTTGGTGCTGAGGGGCCAGAGAGAACTAGATGATACATGACAGATCAGTAAATCTTTTTTAATGCATTGTTTAGCCAGCTTGTTACTGTTATTGTAGAACATATAATACTGTATCATACCTCCTGATGAATACACTCAGATCAGTCCAGCTAATGATTGAATTGTCCTGTATTCACATGAAATGTCAACATGTTGTTCACTGTTTCATCTCTCGCTTCCCCTTCCATCGTTACTTCCCTCTCTCTCTAGGGTTTACAGTGGAGCCTGTTGAAGGAAGAGGAGGTAATTCCTCGCATTTTGGCCATGGAAGGTCGTAGGGGTCGCCCCCCTAATTCAGACCGTCAGTCAGCAGGTGACGGTGCCAAATCTAGCCGAAGGCGGAAGGGGCGGCCACCCAATGTGGGCGATCCGCTTGTACCCGAAGGCCCCAGTCCCAGTGAGGTCAAACTTCTGCGCAAACTAGAGGCTCAAGGTTAGCAGAGGAAATGAGCCCTGAAATGTGTTTGTCATAAGTGTGTGTACCATTAATCAATCAGCATTTATTCATATAGCAGAGGCCAAGGAAGGAGTTGCTGTTCTAAGTATGTTTTTAGTATCTCGAGAGTGGTGTCTTTTCTGATTCATGCTTGCTTGTAAGATCATCTCTCTAGTAACAGAGATACTTTTTGAGATTAATTGCTTTTAAAATAGCCAGTAATTATTATCAGTTATACCCTTGCAGAAATATTTTTTTCAGAATTGTTTCTTATTACTCAACATGAGGCTAAAAATATAGGATCCAAAAGTAACAAATATCAAAATTCTTCATATTTTCAAGAGAAAAAACAAACAGAACAAACAAAAGGAGGAATATTGAAGAAAACAAATGAATACCTTGCCTCAGTCTGATCTGTTCATAGTAGGTTGGCATATTGACACAGCTTGTCTTGTAGGTAAGAGCATTCGACAATGAAACAGAAAATAAAAACAGAAACTTAATAAAAAGACAGCATATAATACCCTGTCTCAGTCTCATCTGCTCATAATAGGTTTACATTGATTAAGTCTCATAAGCAAGGGCATCAAACTGTATTAATTAAAACATGTCAATACATTTAAAAAGAAGGCAGGCCAGCCTACATCGCAACGGCATAGTTAAGTAATGACAAATTCGACATGGTAATACTGATAGATTTGCCAGATAGGAAAGAAAATGCTGCCATTTTAAATAAAGACATTCTTTTGAACCTCTTAATGTATATATACTTTTTTAAATATAGGTAATCTAATATAATAGGTAGGACACTATATCTTTTAGGTAGCAGAATCTTTCGGCAAAACAAAATTGTTGTGAATGGAGTTATATTGCTTTGTTTAGTATTCAAGAATTAGGACAAATTGTATAATAACCAAAAATGGCAGTTTTGTTTTTTTTGCAAGCCCCAAATAATTATCTCAGTCAAATGTGCTCGATCAGGATATAACAACATTGAGATATTGTCCTGAAATTTCCCGTTACCTGTGCAGAAATCGCCCGACAGGCTGCCCAAATGAAACTGATGAGAAAACTGGAAAAGCAGGCACTGGCGCGTGCAGCCAAAGAAGCTCGGAAACAGCAAGGTAAACGCAAGTCTTTTTCTGTTTGTTGTTAAGAGCACAGAGCAGCAAGTTTGCAAGCATTGTTTTTTTTGTTTGGTCAGTTGGTCACTTCAAAGCACTTTGATCTATACGGGTGATGTATGAAGAACAGCAGCAGGGCCTCTGAAGACACTCACACTGCTTATATCACCTTTGTTTGTATATATGTACATATTTATTTTCATCACTTTACAGCACTAACTTTAATCTTCTTTCTGCTCTAATCTTTATTGCTGCCGTGCCGCTGCTGGTTTCAAACATTATGCTTATGCATTTGTTTTATTCCTATACACGGCGTCGAAGACAAACAATCAAATCAACAAACATTCACAGGACTGTGTGCTTAACTCTTACATAAACTCACAACTCGAACCAGAAATGTTAATCTGTAGAGCTGCAAAGATTTATTGATTAGTGGTTAACTTTCAAATAATACACCAACTATTGCAATAATCCATTGGTTGTTTTGAATATTTTCTTTGAGAGAAAAAGATCAAAATGATCTGATTCCGTCTTTTTTAACCCAGCCTTCGGAGAACACCGATCAACATTTTTCACCTTTTTTGACATTTTATAGATCCAAAAACCATTGGATTATTTGACATCCAGTGAAAGTAATCGTTAATTTGTGTCCCTAATCTTTTGAAATGTATTATAAACCAATACATTTAAACTGGTAAAGACACTTATGATCCTATTACAAAATCACTGTTACATATTTCTAATTCAACTTTTGCCGCTGCTAAATTGGAATTGAGATGAGATCAATCGCGTGAATTTGGTGAGAACAGTGACCTTAAAACTATCTGCCGATATCTAAGCTGTCCTGTCTGTTTAAAATCCCACAATCGCTGGTCAACTCTTCAAAGCCTCCGTGACGGTCATTAACTATGATTAAAAAGGTTAAGAAGAAAGTGTACGCCTGGTTGTAGCTAGATCTGCTGCCTGCGGTCTAAAACTTTGGATATCACAACATTGTTTAGATACATTTCTGTCTGTATGTTCGTTCTCTATGCACCTTACTTGCAGACAGTCACTCATACATCGAAGACAATTCAAAATTGAAGGTGCTATTATTTTTAATTATGTTTATTGTTTTAATGAGTGTGTCTGAGTGTTTCATTACTGTTTGGTATAACTGACTCATCTAAGTCGTGATCCAGTTCTCAGAATTGGTCTGCTTTCTTGTTTAAAATACATCTTGATCTATGTGAGACCTCCTGAATAAATAACGCTTACCAACTGCAATTCTCTCAGATATGAATACAGTTTGTAGCGCAGCTTTGTAGGTCATTTCTGTCGACACTAATGTAACACTGACTTGACTCTTGTAGCTATCATGGCAGCGGAGGAGAGGAGGAAGCAGAAGGAGCAGATCAAGATTCTCAAGCAGCAGGTTGGTCTGCTTTTTATACTGAGTGTGCTGACAAATCTTTTTTTCTCCTTATCTAAGTGTCCTGACACACGTAGTCCCCGTGTTCACTGCAGAAAATGCTGAACGCTTATTTTGTGATGCTTTAAAGCTTTTTAATTACCATCATTTACTTCTCCTGCTGAAGTTATTGTTGTCTCTTTGCCCAGCCCAACTGGAGTAGAGTGGTTTGGAAAGTGATTTTATCTCAGGATGTTTTCCGATGTCTAAAATATTAAGAGATTATGTTGTTTTTTTCTGCAGGAAAAGATCAAGCGTATTCAGCAGATTCGGATGGAGAAGGAACTCAGGGCGCAGCAAATTTTGGAGGTACAGAATCTGATCCAACAGCACCTCTGATTAAGCAGAACATTCCTGGATAGCTTCAGCCCCTCAGTCTATAGTGTTTTAATCTTCCTAAAGCTCATTACTGAACAGCAGCATGCATTGGAGGGAGTTGCGTCTTCTTAGGCATAATTCCACATGGAACTAATGCTAAATTGGTCTTGGTTGACGGCTGTTGAATATTAAAATGGCTGTTGCTGCCTCTTCAGACCTTATTTAAATTGGACAGAAAAGTCTTTTTTTCATCAGACAACAGTAACAGTTTAGCATAAGTGGGTCGAGAGAAAAAAAAAGGTGCTGTTTTTCCACACGCACAAACACACATGCAAAGATGCATGAACATCAAACTCACACACACGCACACAGTCGCACAGACACATATGCAGGCGCACACAATTATACAGTAGGAGCTTCAAAGTGTTTTAGCAGGACTAAATCAATTTTGAGTTGACACGGTTGACAAGCCACTCTTAACGGGAGGCTTCAACATATTCACAATTAGGTGTTAAAGAGATACATTATTCATTCGCTGTGTTTTACAAATTTCACTGGCATTCAGAAGCATAAAATCTTTGCTCAAACCAGAAAACTGCAAACAATCAGTTAAAGTGCAGCGAAGCCCTCACCCAAGACTGATTGATATATGTCTGTCTGTGTGATTCTTGACCTTAATCTTTATTCATAGGCCAAACGGAGAAAGAAGCAAGAAGCTGCCAATGCTAAAATATTGGAGGCTGAAAAACGCATAAAGGTATGTTTTTCTATTTTTAAATAAAACCCTTGCTATAACTATTCATATACATGTGTCTTTTTAATCAAAATTCACATGGATTAGATTATTTCACATGTACCATGATGAGGGCCTTGTTCCATTTAAGAAGCAGCTGGCAATAAGATTAGGGTGGCCCTTTGAAACGGCCTGAAATTCCATCAGTCCGTAGTGATTTTCGTAATATTGGCACAATGGAAGCATATTGATTTTTCCCTCATCTTCTCTTTTCTTGCCTTTCAAGGAGAAAGAGTTGAGGAGACAGCAGGCGGAGATTCTCAAACACCAGGTAGGCATTCACTACAACTTGCTCAGCCTCTTGAACGTTATAGCTACTGCTGAATACAACTATTTACCCCAGACTTAACTTGAGTAGGAATGTGCAGGTGTGTGAGTGTGTGTGTGTGTGATAGAGAGAGAGAGAGAGAGAGAGAGAGAGAGAGAGAGAGAGAGAGAGAGCGAGTGTGTGTGTGAGTGTGTGTGTATATGTGTGTATAT
>OMLP01002426.1:10642-27133 GCA_900302685.1 Spondyliosoma cantharus | reverse complement strand
GGGGAAAGAGAGGAGAGGGGAGTTCAGGAGACCAAAAGAATATCCGACACTAAGCGCTTTGTTATTCCCCCTCGTGTTGCTCTGTTTTGGTTGTTGATGCTCTGCTCGTCTCCCCTCCAGTGTTCAAGTCAGTCTACCTCCCAGAGCGACCATGAGAGTCCTCCTGCTCATCTGCATGCCAGGTAACCGCACCATACTCTCCACTGAAGCCCCCTGAAACAATACATTTATATTTTTTCCCTTAGATATACTTACATACAACAATCAAAGGTAAAGGGACAGTTCACCCCAAAATCGCAAAATACATATTTGTCCTCTTAACTGTAGTGCTGTTTATCCATCTGGACTGTTTTGGTGTGAGATGAAGAGTTTTGGAGATATCAGCTGTAGAGACGTCTGCCTTCCCTTGAAAATAATTGAACTAGATGGCACTGGATGCTCAAAGCGCCAATGAAATTGATTTGAAGAACTCAGCAGTAATATCTCTTCCCAGAAATCATGGCCCAGTCACTCAAGAAAATCCACAGACCTCTTTGAGAGCAGATTCAAGCAGGAACTGTTTTCTGTCCACCAAACTGCACCTGCGAACTGCATCACCACGCAGAAACAAGTGTGCATCTATTCATGGACGAGAGGCTAGCTAACTTTCAAACCTTAATTTAAACTCGAAGGAACCAATGATGCTGGCCTTGTTTATGATGATTTTGAGTTAATACCCGGTTCAGCTGAGCTGGCTAAATTCACTGCTCAGCCAAGGAACAAGGCCCCCGCAAGTACCCGAACAAAGACGCGTCAAGCGCTGGTTTCATGCATTGCTGTGTTCTGGAATGTGTCACCTGAAATTCATGACTGAACCTAGTCACGATTTTCAAGAATTGCGTAGCATGAAACTACAAGAGAAGCTGATCCCTTCTGTTTGGTTCACTTCAGCTCAAAACAACCATGGCTGACGAACCTCTAGCTCAACATGTCCGCATGCGTCAGCATATTTAAGGCACTTCATCACCGCCTCTGTTCTCTTCTTGTCCATTTCTTTTCCTCTTCTTCTTGTGCACACATTCCTCAGCATACACATTGTTTGTTTACTACTGCTGCCTTGGTAACACTGATTAGCTCTATATAGCCTCTTTGAGGACTGACATTTGTTTCCTCCAACTGTGTGTAAAACCACACATTAAATTTGCTCACTGGGGACACTTGTTTGTGCCAGCTGGGCCTTGTCATTGTCATTTGTGTACTTGCATGGACCAAGTTTCTGGCCTTCATGTTTTATATCACAAGCATTAGGCCTCCTGTCGGTGAGTAAACTCACGCTTCTCTCTGCACGGTGATGCGGTTGGCGGATGTGGTTCGGCAGAAAGAAAATAGCTCCCCCATGAAACTAACAAGGCTTCTAACAACTATGAAGGAAACTCAGCAAGTCACACCAAAACAATCTAGATGGATAATAACACTACAGGTGGACGAGTTCATTAAACTGGGTGAGGGTGTGTTTTGAACTCATTCTCACTGTGAAGGAAAGTACACCCAAGAAATAAAAGCTCACCTTCATGTAACGTCGGGTGAAGCTGCAAACTCCCCAAACTTTTTTGTTTGTTTTAAAACTTAAAATAGACAACTGAAAGATTGTGTAAAATATCTGCATACAGCTCAAGTTCAAGTCAAATTTATTTATTGGCTGTTTTTGCAGCCAGGTATTAAGAAACACACAACCAACAACACAACACACAAGATAATAAATTGCAATGGAGACAACATTACAACACAGATAGACAAAGACCAATACATGAAATTGATGAAGACATCATTCAAGTCCTGCTAGGTAGTTTGCTGTGGTGGTGTGTTTATTCAAAGAATACAGGTAAACTGGTGAACTGACAGGCGCAGAGCGGATCTGAGCCGGTGAGTGGACCCAGAGCAGTTGAAACAGTAGCATTTTATACAGTAAGAACAAAGAACAAGGAAGGGCAGGTACAAAACAAAAGGTAAACAAAAGGCATGAAAAGGTAGGGCGTCTACTCTTTGGAGAATGTGAACAGGGGGGGGTATGAGGGCACACATGATCAAGGTGGGTCCAGATGTCCTTAGACCAACTGGTGTTACGCAAATGTGTATCTGCAGGGTGCCGGAGACAGACACAAATCACCATTTTACGTCTGGAGGCCAAAGGGCTTTTTCCAGACGTCATTTCAAATGTGTATTTTCTTCCTCAAAATAAAATACAGTGCAAGATCACTACATGGAGAGGCCAAGATAAGCAAGTGTGCAAAAGAAGCAGAAAGTGCACTAGTGACATCATTTGAGCAAATTCAGAAAATTAATGGCAGTACATACAAAGGAGAGTTTGTAATGTTTAGTCCTATGGGTGGGAACTCTGTACCTTCTACCTGAGGGTAGAAGCACAAACTCTCTATAGAGGGGGTTGTCATCACTGTCCAAAATGGCCAGAGCCTTCCTAAGAACATGACGGTCATATAAGTCACGGAGTGGAGACTGCTTCACCCCTATAACTTTGCCAGCAACACTAACACACCGACCCAGCTTGTTTTGCTCAGCAAGGTTAAGGTTGCCAAACAATGTCATCATTTTTGTGCACACATTAAATGTGTTCATTTTTCTTAAAAAGTAGAGATGCTGTTGGATCTTCTTATGGATAGCCTCTGCATTAGTCTGGAAACATAGTTTATTATCCAGAACAGTTCCTAGGTATTTGTAGCTTTCCACTAGTTCTGCCTCCAATCCTCCTATCTCTGTAGGCTTGGGAGTAGGTGCAGACTTTCTAAAATCAATTACCATGTCCTTAGTTTTGGACACGTTAAGTTCCTGATAGGACTCCTTACACCAAGTGACAAAGTCATTCACCACTGGGCCATGATCTAATTCCCCTCCCTTAAGCAGACTAATTATGACAGAGTCATCGGCAAACTTGATGATTTGTCTGTTATCAAACTGACTTCTGCAACTGTTGGTGTATAGAATGTACAAGAGAGGTGAAAGCACACACCCCTGGGGGGAACCAGTGGAAGAGTAAAGCTTTTCAGAGAGAACACCATTGACTCTAACACACAGTGACCTATGTGTCATAAAATCTAAAATCCAACCAATAATAAATTTCAAGTTTAAATTCGAAAAAATCAATAAAAAGAAGTCTAGCATGGAACATGGGGCTCTCAAGGTGGCTGATCTGGGCCTGGGCTCTTTCTACTGTGAGTCTGCTTGAGTAACCTAACCACAAACCCAGTGTCAATATCAATATTATTAGGGGATGACTTAGTCATATGTCTCATATTGTCAAACTGTTCAGTAAAATGATGCTTGTCAAATCTCAAGATCATTATCGGAGTTAAAACCAGCAAGCCTAACTCCTGTGTTCCTCTTCCCAAAACAGCCAGTCATTTTTCTCATACCATTCCAAGCAACTCTAGGGTTGTTACTTCTGAATTCTGACTCTATCTTATTTTTGTATTTAATTTAGGCTTTCTTAATTTCTGCCCAAACCATTTTTTTTAATTCTTTAACCTTAAGTACATTACCACAATTAAAAGCAGCATTCCTATGGCTTATCAAGTTTTTCAGTTCAGATGAAACCCATGGTTTATTATTGGGATAAACCTTAACTTCTTTAGAGGGAATCACAGTGTCTTTACAGAATTTGATGTAACCACACACCACATCAGTAAGTTCATACTGATTGGCGTAATCCAAGTCTCAGGAAACACAGAGATCCCAAATTGTTTTGAAAATACTTTATTTACACCCTTTGTTCAGATTAAAGTGTTAGCACAAGCTCGGCTGCGCATCGGGGATCTAAATAACATTTTGTTGCGAAGCTCCAGAAATGTTTGCGAACTACGAAATCTCACCTGACTTCCCATCAACAAGGGGGTTAAAGAACAACATTTTCGTTTTTGGGTGAACTTCTCCTTTAAAGTGAGACTCGCATTAATCTGCATCTTGCTGTTTGTGTGTTCTCAGTGTTTGAAATTTGTCGTTATTGTCCTAAAAAATCTGAATCTAAAGTGGAATCACTCAATGTGATTCAAGCATAAAAGTACTAGTTCATCATAAAATTACTCAGCAGTTACAGTATTCAGAGTAATTACTCACTTTCCCGTTTCATTTCACTCGCTGCTCGATCTTTGTGATTACTTTATTGTTCTGAAATGTCAACAGTTCTGCTGCTCGCCCAGGCCCCGTACCAGGAACCGATTCCTTATTTGGGTGAGTTCGTTAAGAGAATATTGGCTCTGATCGTTCCAGCTCAGCATCGGTTTATATCAGAGCTCTGCACATCTGTTCCCGATTCCTCGCTGTCCTCTGATGTGTCACCTCGCCTCGAGGAGTTCGGTCTTGTTATTTACCTCCCGCATAGCAACTGTTGTCACAGTGCAAATAGCACTTTGAGCACTCTGCATGTTATTATTTGTAAACATCTTGCATATGAAGTCATGTATTACACCCTCTCAGACTGCTCATTTTGTTCAGTTTTGGCATGCAGGTGGTTCATTTTATACGTTGCAGGGCTTTGTGTATGTGTGTGTGTGTACGTGCGTGCGACTGACTGTAATTGGTCTCACAATGTTGATCTCATGAAACATTTTCTGTCTCCCGCTCATTTTATGGCCTAGCAGATGAGTATGGGCTGGATTATTTTCCAGGTAAAGCTTCAATAAAATGTTCTAAATGTTACTTTCACTTTTAAACATCTGTGTGTTTTTATCTTTTATTAAAGCAACTCCATTCTGTCTTGTTTTCAGATAGTCCAGACAATCCTGACTCCCTTCCTGGAACCTACCAGCAGCAGGTTCGACTCAACCCAGTGGTCCGTCCAGGCAAATCAGGTATATGTGCTGAACTCTCCTCCTGTCTGAGTCATGATATTCAAGTCGAACTCATTTGTTAATCTGTTTTCCATGTGGATGTCAGAGTCTGATTTGGAGACGGAGCCCACAGAGCCTGGCCCTCTTGGTAAGGAAACTTCAGACAAAATGAGGACAGACAATCGTTGTTTAATTTGAATGGAGAACTTATTTTGCCTTATGTTTGATTTCCAGACTGTAGAGAGGAGCAGTATCCCTGCACCAGACTCTACTCTGTTCACAAGCCATGCAAGCAGTGCCTGAACAGCCTCTGCTTCTACAGGTAGGTGACCTTTTAAATGAGCAACCCACAATTAAAAAACCCAGTCGTTGCCAAGTAACTCACACTTTGTTATCCTCTGAAGTTGGACTTCAGAGGATAACAAGTGTGAGTGTGTGAGCGATCTCAGTCTTTCCCTCAACTGGTGAAACTTCGACTACATCTCCAAAAATCAAAAATTTCAAGTATGAGAGTGCACTCAGAGAGCTCAAAAGTCTATTTTTTCTGATTGTATAGAAATTGTAATTGTTTTATCTCTGCGTCTCTCCCCTGCTGTCTGTGTTGGAGTTTGACACTCATGGTGTGTTCAAGTGCAGTGTAAACTCAGAAGTCTATGCTTGATTGGCCACAAAAGTAATTTTAAAGTTGAGAGTTTTGATTTGTTCTTATCAATTTTAATAATTAGATGCTAAAATGAAGGCAGAATATTTCTATATAAGAATATTTTAACAGATGACCTATCTCTGGCAATTTTCGAGGTGTTTTACTGCAGCATTTTTTAATAAATACTCACTAAAGACGTGAGATGTAAGAGCTGTGTTGTTAATTAACTGATTGAATGCTATTTTAGTATCGACAGTTGTCCCTGAACTAAAATAAAAACCAGAGGAGGACCTTTGAGTAATATGTTTGAGAACCCCTTGTATATATAGTTTTATTCTTTAAAAAGGCTCAACTATTTCCTGAAACAGCTGGGCACCTTATCGACTTCAGTCTGACTCAAAGTTTATAGACTTTGGTTATGAGCGCTGCCATCGGTCGCCTATTTTAGGTGGCATCACCTACCTTCAGATGTCTGCAAATGCAAACACACTATTAGTTTTTACCTTTCTTCTGAAGCCAAGTCCGTGGCTTTTCAGCGGCCAAGACAATTGTGATTGGTCTGAAGAAATACGAACAAAACAGAGTGTTTTTCCCACTTTAGCAGTTTGATCATTGGTGCAGCCAGGCTGACACAGTGCTGTGGAGATCAGAATCAGGCTTTGGCTACACAGACAATAATTGTTGATCAATTCATCATTGGTTTTGATGTTTGCATTAGATTTGTGGACAGGAAGAAATCACAGAACAAGTGTTGACAGATATGAAAATGACTGGTTGCATTGCTTTGTGTGAACTATCCCTTTAACTGGCACCTCAGCGAGTGTTTCAGCCTCACTTGTGACCTCATACATGTGCTTTTCATTAAGTTTGCGACGGGTGTACGTCATTAACAAGGAGGTCTGCGTGAGGACTGTGTGTGCGCACGAAGAGCTGCTCAGAGGTGGGTTCACTCTCCTCTCTCACTGTGTGCTCTGTGTGTGCTTGTATCTTGAGGCCTGTCATTTGAACTCCTCTGCCTTTGTGTGTTCAGCGGACCTGTGCCGTGACCAGTTCTCTCGCTGTGGCGTGGCGGCACTGAGCGGCCAGTGTTCATCACTAGGAGGAAGCTGTGGGAAGAGCTGCGGTGGCTGCTGATTGAGGACGGAGATCAGGGATGCTACCTGCCCAGATACTGCCGCTTTTTCTACCACTCATCCTCCACCTCCTGTTACCTACTTTCTCCTCCCAGTTTTTCCTCGACAACTCATTACTCCTGTGCCAAAAGCACTCCTACATTTGAAGTTTCTCCTTCTGTCTCTCTTCTCACATGTATGGCTGCCCAGTAGATCCTGTGTGTATGGATAAATATACTCCAAAGAACATTGATGATTGTATAAATCACTGGTGCTATAAAATCATCACACTGGTGCTATAAAACTATTAGAGATGCACATAAAACATCTTTTTTTCTATTTTATTTTTGCATATTGTGCCGTTATATTACTCTCGTGCTTTGTTGATGTGTTACTGTACTTGTGTGGAAAAGCAGTCATTGTCGTGAACTCAACGGCAGCCACTGTGCACTGACATCAGACAAAACTAATCCAGCCGCCAACAGTCTCATAGCTGAAGATCATGAGATGTGTGAAGGAACAGGTGGTGAGTGACCTCAGTTTTTTGTACTACTGCCACCTGGATGCCTAGAAACCAAGCAGCGAGCTCATAGAAACATATTCCAGTGGCAACAAGTGCTTTAAAAAGGCATCTCACAAACGGCCTCTGTACTACTGCTTTGTAAAACTGTCACTATAAAGACCGAGAAAAAAAAATAAACTTTTTTTTTTTTTTTTTACGACAACTGTTCGGTGTGTGATTGAGTCATCGCTGTAGCTGCAGCTCAGCATGCTAAAAGGTATTCTATGAAAGACATGACTTATGGTGCACACAGTGAGTTTATTCTCCTGCACACATGTGGCTTCCATGTGTACTGTCCATACAACTGCTGCTATTAATCATCAACCTGTCAGCGTTTATACAGTAAGTGAAAAGTATGTACAGCTAGTAAAACTATTATTAACTAATAAAAGACATACTGTAAGTGTACATCATCCTGCAGTACAAAACTGTGTCTATATGTCACACAATCTGAGAGAAAATACAGTGCGCCGCCTTCATTTTGCCTTCCTCTCAGTGTCTTAGTGTCTTCGACTGGTAATATAAATGTGGAGAAGTCGGAGCCAAGCTGGCACTGCATCCAGATTCTGTCTGGAGGGGAATCCTTGGTTTCTTCTTGAATAAGCGCAGGAAACTTGGGACGATGTTGAGCAAGGATCAAGTGCAGCTGGCTGCCAGTAATCAGCAGGCTTTTGGCGTTATCAGCACAGCTGCCGAATCCCATCGCTCCGCTCCCCTGCCGCCTGTCAACATGCTGCGAGTTGAAGTGTTCTTCACTGCACGAAACATCAATAAAACACCATCGAAATGACAGCAACGCTCATTACAGAGTCACAAATTAAAACAAATACTATTTTAAACAGTGGAGTTAGACTTTGAACACTTTTTAGGTAATGTTCCTGTGAGTCAATATTGCTTTCAGACATTCATGACAAGTGGATTTTCCCTGGATTAAAAATGTGTCGTGTGCTGGTGCTTCGGTTTTTCTAGCTGCCTCTCAGTTCCCTGCAGACAATAAGGAGGATGGTAGAGAAGGTTGACGCCGTTTCATCTCTTGTTGCAGCTGCTCCTTCAGGGTGGACACCTGCAGTAAGACAGTGGGTGAGTTAAGTTAAATCTCAGAAGTGGCAGAAGTGATACAGATACTCGTGCAAAAAGAAAAGTACGAAACAGCTTCTTTATGGTGTACATGCTCAGAAATGTATTCAAAGTATAATGAAAGTCAAAAGTATCGCTCTGAAGGGATCTATAACTCAAACACTATTAAACTTAAAGATAGAGTCAGTTTGATTTGTCCAAGCCGCTTGTAAATGCACCAGAAAGGTAGTTGATTGTTGAGTATCATCCTGCGGACGTCAAATACCATCATTTTGAGTATTTAAAGTGTCATAAACACAGCAAAGTATTAGGAAATTAGAAAATCCAGTCAGAGGCCTGCAGGGTCTCTGACTGGATTTGAGACACTAACAAGCCTTTTCTCCCCATTTCAGTCTCCCTTCTCAGTCTGTGTCATTTTTGTTGTTGTTGCGTTGGTTTGTCTCACTAAGTCAGCTGTGCTTGACATGCACTGATAGGTTGAAATCAGTCTTGTGATGTTGGGAAGGCTGTGTGCGGTGGCGCAAAATAAAAATAATCTATAATTCCCGCCAAGTGGTTAAAACAGTAGTAACGGGACTGTTTTGTAAATATGAGGAGTGGAAAGTTCAGACATTTGTGTTAAAATGTTGAGAGTAAAAGTAAAAAGTTGTTCAGATACCTGAAAATAATTACACTAGCAAAGTATTTGTACTTCATTACTTTCCTCCTCACATGATTACAGATTCAGGATGTGTACAAGGATCTTCCTCAGTGGGATGCAGGAGCTGTTTTTTTTTTTTTTATGGTTGAAATACTGTCTTATTCTATTCTCAGAATTTACAGATGTGCCTCCTGATGCCTGCACGAGGCGCAGGGTTTGAAATGAACACAAGGACAGATGGCATGGTATCTTGACTTCTGGATGCGCACACGTAAACACACGTAAACACACGTAAACGCCCTGCTGATGTCTCTCAATCTAAACAGGTTATTGTGACACGTTAACATCTCACTGCTCTCATTGTTGCTTTTTTGGCAGCTGTGTTTTCCGCTGATTTACACTGTTTGGCATAATATGAGCCAAAATAAAATGGGATACAGTCACACATTGCAGTCTTTTCTACCATTCCTTAATTTTTATTCAAAGTATTGTTGATATCTATATGGTTTCCAAATTGTTGTTCATGTATGAAGGCTATCCTTCTTTACAGTATGTACAGCCTGGTTTATATACAGCTGAATGTCTGTCAGCCTTTTTGTTGCACTTCTTTTCTTTTGCTGATGTTTTCGAAACACAACGTCGACTTTCAAATATTCTTCTACTTCCGAGGTCAGCTCTTTCACTGTCGCTGGGAGTAAAAAGTTTAAAAGGTTTAACCTGAGAAACCTATACAATGTCACGATGTGTATACCTGCTCCTCCAGGCCTTTGACTCTGTGTCGGTGAGCTCGCTCTCTGGTGCCCAGCGTTCGCTCGACGTCCCTGAAGCTGGTCCTCAGTCTCTCTGACTCCCGCTGGGCCTCGTCACGCTGCCTCACCAAACTCTCACACAGACTGTGAGACTGCTCCATCTCAGCCAGCTGAGTCTGCTCAAACCACAAACACACGCACGCACACACACACACACACACACACAGGAGGAAGAGACCAAAATGTCACTAAAAAAAGGAAAAGGATGAAGAGACTTTGCTTCAGTTTGCTTTTTCACACTGCATTTCGAAAGGAGAAAGCTCCACTAAATGAAACAGTAATCATGTTGGAGGCTCTGTGGTGACCTGGAGAGAAACCATACTCATGTTTTCTGGAGTTGAATGAACCTGAAGCCTTTCTGGAACAATATAAGTCCAACCATTAATACCTGTAGGGAACACTGAGGAGGCTACGTCTAGATGAGAAAGAAAGAAGCCAAAATGTGTGTAGCCTGCAAAAAAAAGCTTGAACAAGAAGTAGATGTAAAACTCAACCACCAAAGAGAAAGCACCTTTTTGTTTTGTTCATGAAAAATGCACCAATCTTTCGAAAGCTTAAGGAAACATTTTTGACAGAAATTGTGAAATAAGTTTACATGAAACAAGATTCTGAACAAATAACAAATGAGAATGTACATGAAAAAGTATTGAACGAACGTCTACACTTGTGACACTTGACTAAACATTGCAAATCTTCTGAGACAACGAACATCTGTGACTTTTATTGGTCTGGAGAAGCTTCTCTGACAAATGGCTGATGGCCCCATGCAGAGAAACTTCAAACATGCACATTCTCCACTTTTCTGCTCTACTGCATTAGATTCACTTTTTTTGTGTCGTACAGGGAATTAAGGAGGAAAGACAGATTTCAATGTAATTACAAAAATAGTCAACGATCATGCAGCCTCAAGACCCAATGTGCCTGAGGGTGAGGAAATGAACACTTCAGCTGATGAACAGTCTGGAAGAAATTTGAGCAAATTAGGAGAAATCTGAATGGCGGTCAGAGACGTAAACTCGGCCTGAAATAAACAACTTTAATGACTCTTTCAGAATTCTTAAGAAACCGACCGTAACTTCATTTATTTACTTGTTTATCGCATTTCTGTGGTTGAATAAAAAGCACAGTTATTATGATTAAGCTTCAAGAAAACGTCACGCTTTTCCCTTTAAACCACTTCCTCCTGCAAACAAAATCCCTCTTCAATCACCTCAGTGAAGACAGTTTCATAGAGAAACAGTCTTTTAAATGGAAGTTGTCTGGTTTAAAAATAACTGAAAGTAAATTATTTACACACAGTAAACTATGGCACTCATTTGTCGACTGATTTGTGTCTCTGTAACGCGTTTGTCTTTGTCCTCCAGTGGAACGTGATGGAGTCTCCAGCAGAGGTGTGAAGCAGCTAAGAAAACAAAGTCTGTCCTGGTGCCAGCGTTCACTCTGCTGACAGCAGTTTGGCGTGGCTTCTAACAGGCCACTTGGTGTGTTGTAATAAAGGCAGGTATGATCTGTGATGAATCTCCCCACCTGCAGCATCAGTATCTGTTGCTGTGCTTCCTGCAGCTCCTGTTCAGCGGTGTTCAGAGAGCGATCCAAGCGGCCTTTCTCTGCAGACAGACGCATGCTGCCTTCTTCGGTCTTCAGCTTCTGACGTTCAACCTGAAGAAAAAGGTGCGTTTATAATAAGAAATAAGCATGGAAATAAGTCACATGACTTAGTATGAGTATGATTTCATATGTTACGGTGGCACATATGCAGCAATAATGCTACAAATTGAGACAACATAACCGAATACAGAAACACTGAAGGTAGCACGGACAACAACGAAAACTGTTTTCATGGAGGACACTAAAAATTGATGTCTGCAGTTGGGACACACTTGCTGTTGCCATGATTTGTAGGCTATCCATAAGCAGTGTTGGAAAATGAAATGAAAGGTATACTTTCTGCAGTTCTGGGTGGTACAACAAACTGTCCCTGCCACGTTCATCACTTTTTAGTGTCCCCTTGAAACAATTTTCATAGTCTGTGTCTGTGCTAATTGCAGCCTTCCTTGTATTTGGTTGTGATTCTGTATTTGGTTGTGATTCTGTATTTGCAGCATCTTCTTGCAATACATTGAGCTCTCAACAATATGTGTTTTTCAGGTTTTTCATATAAAGTTTCTTCGCTGTGACATTGGTTTCATACAGAGCCCCAGACATGACATGGTCCAAAAAAAATTTAATTGTGGCCACAATATAGCTATAACGTGTGCCACGAAATACTAATTTGTGGCCACGAAGTAGGTATAATGTGCGCAGCTTCTAGAGAAGGTGCACTCGATTTGCTTACCCAGCTGTCCAGGAATGATATTAATATTATTAATTAGTATTTCTTATTAGTTATACTTATTTTGTGGCCACAATTAAAATTTTTTGGGACCATGTCATGTCTGGGGCTCCGTAGTTTCAGATGCAAAAACAACATCTAAAGCAGCCATATTGAGAATGTTAATGTTTGCTGTTTTTAATGATCCGTCATTTTAATTGATTTTCTACTGTTGAGCACTTTGTGACCATGCTCTGTGAAAGATGCAGGTGTTTTAAAAGGTATGCTAAATAGAGTTTTTTCACAGAGAAATGTGTTCTTTACATACAGCCAACAATTTTTAGAGTCTTTTAATCAAAACTGCTTATTCAAAATGACCAGTTTTTCAATAATTCGCCCAAAATTAAGTGAAATAAACACCTAAACAATTATTTTTTTGTGTCATTTTTGATCCTCTACGAGCCAACCTCCCATAAGGCGCCGCTCACTGTGACATAGCAGGGTCACAAAGGTTTTGTTTGGGTCATTATTGGTAAAACCCAACATGTGTCCATCCAGCTCATGAACTTTGGATTCATAAATGGCCCTTTGTACAGAAATGACTCACTGGAACAAGTGTCACATTTGTTGTGATGAACACAGCGCTGACCTTATCCAGTGTGTTCCTCAGTGCATTCTTGTCCTTCTCCAGCCTCACAGCCTGTCTCTCAGCATCTTTCTTCTCCGTCTCCAGCATGGCGACCGCTCGCTGCAGCCCACGCAGTCGCTCCTCAACAGCGGCCCGCTCTGTCTGAGCTGACTGGGAGCCACGCTGAGCCTCAGCAAGACTGGCCGAGCGCTGACGCAGAGCCTGATGGAGGAAAGACAGAGATCACATACAAACACATGACTCTAGATACTGCTGACGTGAGGATGACAATTTTAATGTATGCAATCTTCTGTACTGGGACACTTTTTCTTCTGCGGCATCACAGATGTCTTGTGTTTGTCGAAACACAGATTAACTTTCTCCCTCACCTCTTGAGTTTTGTCGAGCTCAGCCTCCAGGTCCTCTCGCCTCAGCTCGCTCTGGTTCAACTCACTCTGCAAGCTTTGCACACGCTCAGTGAGGGCAGCCATGTTCTTCTTTCCTTCCACCAATGAGGTGCGGGCTTCGTCCAATCGTTCCTAATTGGGACAAAAAATCATCACATCACTGTTCAGTTTTCATCCCCGTTGTCCTTTCTTGCTGCTCACTCACTCACCTGCAGAAGCCTTCTGTCCTGTTCGGCCACACTCAGCGTCTTTTGAAGAGCGGCCAGACGACTCTCTGTGCTGCTCTGAGAAGCTGCCGCCTCTTGGAGGCTCTTTTTGAGAGAAGACGCCTTCTCTTTGAGCAAAGATTCACCTTCTTGTGCTTTGAGCAGAGCCTGGCTGAGCCTCTCCACCTCTCTCTGGAGCAGAGATGCTCTGGCCTCTCCTTCTGCCACCTGTAGTTTGGACGGATCAGATTTATGAGTGACCCAGTCAGCAAACCGAAAAAGCATTGTTTTCTTTAATGAACATGGAGCGGTGAGTCAGCTGTTTCCTATCTGTCGGACACAGTTCAGTTAAAAAGAAATCTACTGATTTCCTTTCATGAGATTTAAAAGGCACAAATAATTGTGAGTGAGTCCGTCCATCACTTTAAACAGAAATATTTGTATAAATGGATTATCATGAAATTTACAGACATTCAACGTAACTTTTTCATTGTTTTAATTCTTGATGACTCTGCTATGATTTAATCATGAAGATATGTATTTGCACCTTTAATCCTGTTACAATCATTTATATAATAATTAAATAAGTTAAACTCAAAGTGTATAATTGGGTGCACCTAGATGAAAAAGTCAGACGCACCAGTGCAGCTGGTGTAAAAACTTGGTCTGGAGCCCTGTTAGCATGTAAAAAAACTAAATCCACATTGAACGTGGTAAAGATTATTCCTGCCAAACATGTTTCACAGCATGTTTGCATTCTCACTGTGAAGCTTCACAGAGCTGCTAGAATGGCTGTAGACTCTATTCATTGACTATTCATTTATTATAGGATACTCCATCTTCATATTTCACATCGTTGAATGTTCATCTGACTAAATGTCTGTGTAGGTTACACTCACAGGAAGAGCATCAACGGAACGATGTTTCTTTCCCCTTATAATTAGGACAAGATTACACAGTTTTTTATAGAAAACCTTATAAAATAAAATTAGGAAATTATTAGAAAATTAAAAATCCAAGGGACACAAAGATATCTTTAGACTTTAGACTTTAAAGTTTAGACTTTTATTCATCCCACATCGGGGAAATTCACTTGTATCACAAATGTATTTATAATTGCATTCTATCGTAATCAGATTAAGCACTCATAAATATGAACCTGAAATGACTCTGTACCAGTCTGTGTACCTGTTTCAGCAGAGTGTCATGACGATCCTGGGAGGTCTGGCTCTCAGCCTCTCGGTCCCCCAGACTCAGTTTGAGTCTCTGCAGCTCCCCCTCCAGACTGCGCCTCCCCAGCTCCACCCTGGTGGCTCGGGCTTCAGCTGCCTCCAGCGCCTCCCGCAGGCGCCTCCTCTCCGCCTCCAGACGCATCTCAGCAGCTCGCTGCTTGTTCAACTGATCCTGTTGAGAGGGAGGGAGCACAGACTAACTCCATGAGACCAGTTTGTGTACTTTTAGAGAGTCTTTGTTGCATAACTGAGACTTGAGTTTTCGATCCTAGACAAAAATACTCTACAAATGTCCAACAAATATACATTTCTTTTTCCACGTGAAGAGTCTCACTTTCAGTTAGTGTCCTCCTGTTGTCCAAAGTTATTTAGAAGGTTGCTGGCTTTAAAGACAGACATATGGAGAGCTGACATGTGAAACCACAAGAGGTGTGACACTCCATGTGTGTGGCATCTGTTGTTATTACATTCCCTGAAATCATTTGTGTCCAGACCTGGCTCCTCTGTTGAGTGCTGCCATATGGTGATCATGGCAGATCAGTGGCCACCGCTGTGCTGGTGACAACACATGTACATGGTGTGTGTGTGTGTGTGTGTGTGTATGTGCACACTAGTAAACAAACGTGTGTGTACCTGTGTGTGTTTTTTATCCATGTCAGTGGCCTGCAGCGCTCGCTCTAAATCCTTCACACGGTCAGTGAGCGCCCTCCTCTCCCTGTCTCCTCTCCTCACTGCCTCCTCCTGCTGCTGGAGGAATATCTGAGTGGTGGTCAGACGCTCGTCCAGTCCTCGCTTCCCTACAGTCGCACACACATTAAAGATTGATATTATTTTCTTCCTTTGGTTTGAGCTTTTCTCATGAATCTTCATGGACAAATAACAAACCTTCTTGGTATTCCTGTAAGGTGATTTGGATCTGAGTGAGACGACTCTGAGCCGAGTCTCGTTCCCCCGTCAGTTCCTCCAGCTCCCTCTGCAGGACCCCCAGCCGGCATCTGGCATCATCCTTCAAAATCAGCAATAAACAAAGACTTGAGCCATACACACACAAGAAGATATCCTCCAGTCGTTATGAATATTTACTTTAAGACTTAGTTTTTTTGGTGTACCCGCTCTCTCTGTGCGTCACGCAGCTCCTGGAGGAATTCTCTCAGATCACTTCTCAGTGTGTCGGGGTCCAGCTCCGGCTGAGGGAGAGGCAGCGGTGTATCTCCTCTCTCAGGAGACACGGCCCCAGAGCCCAAAGTATTGTCAGGGGTGCTTACATGAAATTCTGTAGAAATTAAATATAAAGTGCTGTAAGCCCATTGTACAAAACTTTTTATTAATGTTTTTTTATGTTGGAGGAGAGGAGGGGAGGAGGGATCACGCAATATTATCAAACCAGAACTAATGCAATTTTCTTTTGTTTTTTCTTTCATTTGCCTTCATTTTATCTCTACATATTACTTTTGGTTGTTTTTCATTTACCGTTACTTAATAATTTATTTTTATCATTTTTTTCTTTAATTTGATTTAAGTGTGTTGAGATTGCCACTTTAATTTTCCATTGCTATCTTTTTCACAGCTGCTCTGTTGTTGTCAGCGGTTCTAGCTCAGACATGTGTCAGCTGACCAATCAGAGCAGACTGGGTATGCAGGAGGCAGAGCCTTGAAGAGACAGGAGCTAAGACAGAGTGTTTCAGACAGAGGGGGAATACAGAGCTGCAGCATTGGACAGAATACTGTGTTTTTTGAACATTAAAGCATGTAAGCCTATTCTAGTAAAAATATGAACCTGAAAATGAGCAAAATATGTTTCATCCGCACCTTTAGGAGGCGACAGTGAGGAGCGCAGTGGTGAGATGCTGTGGTGGCGTGACATGGTGCCCGGTGATGTGGAGCTCCCCCCTGGGCTCCTTCCCCTGCCTCCTCTGCCGCTCGCTCCGATGCCCAGTGTCCGTGTTAGCGCAGACTGAACGCTGCTCAGTCGGAACTCCAGGTCCCTCCTCCCAGCCTCTGCACGGACCAGCTCAGCCTCTGTGGCGGCCAGGCGGCCCTGGGC
>OMLP01002426.1:0-10601 GCA_900302685.1 Spondyliosoma cantharus | reverse complement strand
CTGCAGGCTGGACTGAGCGGCAGAGTCATGAGCTGCCTGAGCGCGCAGGGCGAGGTTCTTAGCTTCATCCTGCAGCTTCTTCTCACAGCCACGCGCCTCCTGCAGCTGAGCGGTCAGTTCTCTCTCGCAGCTCCGCCAGCCTGACTCCAGCTCCACCAGGCGCTTCTGAGTCATAGAGAGCTGAATAAAAATAATTACAAGTTTGTGACACAGTGAAGAAAGCCAGTAAGCAAAAGTCTGACCATGTCTTTTCACTCTACTCCATCCTCACCTCTTTCTTCAGGGAGTCTCGAGCTGTTTCAGCTTCAGTTAACCTCTGCTTGAGGCTGAAAACCTCCCTCCCTTTCTCTTCCTCTCTTTGCTCCTCCAGCGACAGGCGAGTCTGCAGCTCTGCCACCTCCCTCCCTTTCTGCTCCTTCTCTCCATCCAGGACCTTCAGCTGGAGCCAAGAGAAGCACATCATTAAGGAAAAGCCTGAGACTGAATTGGTCTGTTTGACAGAGGTGTGATGGAGGGACAACAGACCTGTCTGCGTTGCTCTTGCAGTTCTCGTCGAGCTTCAAGTCGTGACCTTTCAACTTCTCTCAGGCAGCTCCGCAGCTCCGCCACCTCCTTCTGAGCAGAAGAGAAGTTCTCCTCCAGCACCGCCAGCCTCTGCTCCTTCTCCTCACACTGTCGTTTCACACTGAAGAACCGAACACACTCTGAACATTGCATATCTGTCATTTCAGTCAACGGTTTGTTTGCCATTCGTTGAAGCTTTTACCTGATTCTCTCTGTTTCTGCACCTCGCAGAGTTTCTCTCAGCTGACTGTTCGACTGGCTGATGGTGTCTCTCTCCTTGCTGACGTCGCTGAGACTGCGTCGCAGCTCTGTCACCTCTCTTCTGTAGTTTTCTGCCTCTTCCTGAGTTTGGTTGAGTCGTCGCTCGCCATCCAACATGTCCCGCCGCAGCTGGTCTCGGCTCTCCTCGTTAGCCGCGAGAGAAGCTCTGCACTGGTCCAGCTGGAGGGCGAAAGTCATGTGAGGTGAACTATCTCATAATGGCCGGCAGGAAGGTCTGTTTTGGATTTGCTAGTTCACAGGACACTTCAACAGTTTTCACGTGGAGGCAGATTAGATCTCGCTTGTTCGGTGGACCTCCAGGAACTTTATTACGAAACTTTATGAATCATGCTAGACAGGGTGTGTTTGTAATTGCTGCACTTCTTTATACTGTTCATCATGTCTCATATCTACTCCTCTGACAATGTGTTTTCTTCAGCTCTTTAGTCTCTCAGAACTTCCACTGCTCAGATAAAACTTATCTCAACTGTTTTCATCACTTAAACTTCAGTCGATACTTTAACACTTTTTCTTGCACTTTAATTGACTCTTTGTCCTCAATCTGTTTCACACACTTGACATTTCAACTCCTTTCAGTTCTTAAATGTTAACTCAGGCAAATGACGCCTCCTGCGCTGTTGTCGTTTTTGGTCTGAGTCCATACTTCAAGTCCTACCACAACTTTCACTTCTGCTGGCAGTTTGACTCATTTTAACGCAAATGTATTTTATATTAGTATGTCAACTGTTTCAGAATTTCACATATCATATTGTTAACTGCAAAGTTTCAGCAGAGAGGAAACTTTTTCTTTAGAAATGTAACCCTTTGTAGTCATACCCTTACTTTAATGGAAATAAAACAGCAAATGGATCCCATGATTTAAACTTCATGTATGTTGTTGTGAGATATTGTTGCTGGATATAGATGATAGATTATCATTCAAATGATAACTTAAAGAGGAGTGTTTGTGTTCTCTGTTTTGAACTTCACCGCCTCATCTACCTCTTTGAGAGCAACATCAGCACGTGACTGAAGATCAGCACGCGTCTCTTGCAGACTGTGGAGTTCTCTCTCATGGACAGAAGCTGCGTCTTCCAGCTGAGAACGAAGCTCCAGCAGCTCACTGCTCAGAGCCCCGACTCTGATCTGTGTAAAAACAAAAAGTCTATTAGTGACGCTCCCTCATGTGTTTGTATAAGATAAGACTAGAAGATATCAGAACATGAACATGAATAAGTCACATCACCTGCTCCTGCTCTTTGTAATGGGCTGCTTCTCTCAACATCCGGTCGGCCTCCAGGGCTGCAGCTGACAGCTCAGACTGCAGGGAGGACACCCTGTCAGACAAAACTGTTTTCTCTGCCTCCTTCAAAGACAGAGCCTGGGAAGAGAGGAAAGGTCGGGTTAACAAAGAGGGAAACATGCAACAGATGTAGCAGAGTTGAGCCACACGGTCTCTATACTGAATCTAATAAATATGGCTGACCGAGGATTTTTTTTACTCTTTAAGGGTCTGATGAAGGAAGGCTTGTAAAATCATGTTAAATAATTACTTTTCTCTCTTTTTAAATAAAACCAGCTTGTTTTCATCTGATGCAGAGTGATTTTAACCCTCCTCATACATAAGACACCACAACCAGACCTGTTGTTTCTCCGTCTCAGCCTGCAGCAGACTCTGATCTCTGTCATGCTGCAGACTCCTCAGTTCATCCTGCAGCTCGTCTCTCTCCCTCTCTGCTCTGAGGAGCTGATCCTCCGCCTCCTGTCTCAGCTTCCTCAGAACGCCCTCATGCTCCATCAGCAGGCTGTGCCGCACCACCTCCTGTCACACGGAGCGGCCAAGAGCACAAAGATGGATTAAACAGCCATCAGCACCTTATCGGAACAGTAAAAATAGCATTACAGGCAGTGTTTGAGTCACACTTAACCAGTGAACCTTCTGACCTTCTCTGAGACCAGTCGCTCCACCTCCTCCTGATGTTCGGAGATGCCCTTGCGTAAAGCCTGTTGGGCCTCCAGCTGTGCAGCATTTAGAGTCTGAGTCAGAGCTTGTTTCTCCCTCTCAGCCTGAGCCAACACATTCTCTCCTTCTGAGCGCAGACGCCTCAGTTCAGCTGGAAATCCCAACAAGGAGAGGGAAGCCATTAGGTTCTTATTTCTCTTATGTAACTGCCTTTCCCATGATACCAAACATCTTATTTAGCTTTTAAATAAGGACATTTGGGTCATTTAATCTGTTTTTCAAAATCCTTTTCTTTTTGTATGCTTCTTCGACAAACCACCCCTTTGTTACTCACCTGCCGCTGTCTCACAGCGGACTCGTAGGTTTTGGTTCTCCATCTCCAGCTGCTCTCGGCGAGACTCCCCCTGAACAAGCTGCTGCTGCACCTCGAACAGACTTGTTTCCAGGGACTCCCGCTCCGACCTGCAGGGTCACAAACACAAGTTGCACACACAGGCTTGCATGGAAAGCGTATGTGTCATTGGTGGACAGTTAAACATACCTAGAGGCAGCGAGTTCCTCTGACAGCACTGTGTTTTCTCTCTCAGATGCTGTCAGCTGGACCACCAGCGCTGCTTTGTCTCGGGCCAGTTCTGCCCGACTGCGACCGGCCTCCTCTAAGGCCACCTCGTTCCTCTGACCCTCTCCTCTGGCAAGACTCAACTCTGATCCCAGAGATGTCACTTCGCCACAAAGCTGTCAAATGCCAAAAAAGAAAACGACATAAGTGAAAACAAACAGACTGGGAAACTGCATATTTTAGCTGAATAAACAATTATAAAACAGTATAAAAGCTGCATAAGTAGTATCTCATCATCCCCTTTGTTTTTAGGGTGGACTTACCCTTTAAATGATGATGTAATTTAATCTGTTATGTACCTGGGTGAGTCTCTCCTGCAGCTTAACTCTCTCCACCCTGAGACTCTGGAGCTCTGCCTCCATCCCCACCTGGCTCAGCTCCACATCCTGCAGCGACTGGTGCAGCGTGATGCGAGCAGAGTCCAGCTCCAGACGGTCCTGCTCCAACCGGACCAGTTCGTCTCGGATGGTCAACTTCTCCTGCTCCGCCTCCCGTTTCTGAGTCTGCAGGGTGGCCTTCTCCTCCTCCAGCTTAGAGATGGAGCAAAGAGGGAGACGGTCGTATTAATAATAATGTTATACATACTAATTACACTGAATTGTGCTGCTTTGCTGTACTTTTCATAGCCCCAAACCATTACCTTTGCCCTCCCCTCATTCAAAATCCGAATCAGCTATCGGTCGAGTACGTGTGAACAAACCATGAATTTGACTCTGGTTTTAAAGGTCCAGTGTGTAGAATTTAGGGACATATAGCCAGGGTTGAGTTACTTTAAAGATGTATTCCGATACAATTACTAATTACCTGTTAAAAAAATGTGGTCAGTAACATAACCCAAGTATTACAATAGAAGTAATGTAACTTGATTACTTTCCATTAATTTTGGATTACTTTAATACCAAACATATCCAATCCTGTGAGTAATCCCCTTTATAACTGAATGTATCTGTAATCTAATTACATCTTTTTTCTGTAACTTTACCAGAATACAGTTTACAGTTTTTGTATCCTGATTAGACAATCCCGTTACATGTATTCTGTTACTCCTCAAGCCTGCATCGAGCAGTGTGGTTGCAGCTTGCAAATAATGAAACATTTAGTACATACAAGTAGGTACAAATATAGGCCTTTTGTATCTTGTTCATATAATTTCTTTTTCTTCTATATTCCTTTCTTAAATGCTACTTTCATATACTTTGTCCTATTTTATTGTTTTACTTCCCTCTCATTAAAATATCTGAATATTTGTGTAAACATGCTCTGTGTACGTCACATGGAGTGTGCTACAAATGCATATTATTGTGCAATCCTTTATTGTATAACAATAGCAAACTGAACCTGACTTCACTTTGCTGATGGGGATTGGCTACATCTCATGATTTTTGCACCTTGCTTCGGTTTGAACTTCTCTTTAGCTCCCTGTTTTCATTCATCACACACCTTGTATGTCTAACCAAGGACAACATCATCAATGTCCTAGAGGAGAGAATGTGCAAAAGTGGGAACCCTTCTCCCTAATTGTAGGATTCACTGCATCGATTTGTCGTACGAACTAGTTCCTTTCAAGCACAGCGAGCCCTTTCAGAGGACCAACATGTTCTTGACATGACCTCACCTGGAAAATGTAGGTGTTCAGGTCAACTTTGTCCTGGGCCAGGCCCTCATTCATGCTCGCCATCTTGGCCAGAGAGTCCCTGAGAGCTGCATCCTCTGACTGCAGCTTGTTGAGCAGCAGAGAGAGCTCTGCATTACTGCTCTCAGCCTGGAGGTGCAATGAGCATCATACAAAGGTCATTAAAAAATACAACTGCACAAGCTTAATTAGCACAAGTTGCCTTTTTCTTACCCGAGCGAGTGATTCAGAGAGTTGTGCCCTCTCTCTCTCCAGCAGCTGCCTCTCAGCCTCCACCTGCTGGTGAGTCTCCCTCACTACAGACAGCTCTCCACGCTGAGCCGAGGCTCGACTCTCACTCTGATCCCACTGCTTCTGTCTGTGGGGACACATTTTAGGGCAAGTAATGAGAGAGCTAGACTGATTTGGCTCATTGTCATGTGCAGGAGTGCACTTTAAAAACTATTTCTCCTGACAGGCATCCAAAAAGTCAAGCTTTCCTCATCTTTGTCTGTCTGCTATGGTGCTTTGGATGAAAGGTTTACATCAGATCTGTTCACTGATGTTTGGGCTTGTGTTGGTTGAGGAGGTGTGGTAGCACAAGGTAGAAGAGATCTCTCTGTCTGGGAAGCTAATACAGATTTTGGATGGCTTCCTGTAAGCAGATTAGTGTCAGCATTCACTTAATCACTGTCAATTATCCTGCTTACATCCTCTGAGTCTCTGCCTTCGCCCGGTCTTTCTCCTGGACGGCAGCCTCCTTCTCCTCCCTCTCGTGATCTCGCTCTCGCTGCGTGGACGTCACAGTCAGCTGGAGCTTCTCGCAGTCCATTTTCAGCATCTGGCTGCTGCTCTGAGCTGCCTGCACAGTCTTCTCCAGGCTCACCTTCTCACTGCAATGTTCATAGTTTGTAGAGTTAAAGTCACATACAAGATTCAAGGATAAGAAGCAGATTATGAAAGGTAATATAACTGTCTGTGAACCTGGCCAGCGTGTCTCTCTCCTGCTTCAGACGCTCCCTGTCTCTCTGTGTGGTCTCCCTCTCTCTCTGAGCAGCATCCCTCTCTCTCTGCAGAGCTTGGTTTCGCTGTTCCGCATCCCTTTTAGCCAAATCGGTCTCTGAAAGCTGCTTGCGCAACTGTTGCATCGAGGACTGGGCAGAGATCAGACGTCCTCGAACATCCTGCAAACACAAGCGGAGTCAAAAGCAAAACACATATTGTATTGTTTTGGATTGTAAAATTGCTAAATGAAACGGAATACCTCAGAGAAAGAAAGAAATCTGGTCTGATCCAAATCTTTCTCTGAGATTTCTGCATCCAGCTTGATACAATGCAGGTGAACAGAATTTGTTTGTAGGAGTATTTGGGACTATTTCTTTGGTAGAAAAGTAGTGCCAAACTAAATAAAATCACGTGAGAAATTGTGTTTCTGGTTATTCAAATAAACTGAGCCTTTAAAGGACCAGGTCAGGTTTTTTGAAGTGGGAAGGTAATTATCCATTGTCAGATGGATAGGCAAAAGGTATTTTTGACCATAAAAAAAAATTTCAGCACTATTCTTTGCTGTCAGAGAGCCATTTCTGAAGGGAAACTGAAGCCAAATTATCCATCTGTGCTCTCCGTAAAGCCACCAGGCTTCTTTGACAAAAACAGTCATTTTAACCTTGTGAGAAAAAGGAGGTTGCTGGTCTACCACTGCCTTGATCGGTTGGTTTGTTTATGATTTTGGTGTTTCCAAGGCTTAGTTCGGATTCACTGAAGTCACACAATAAGACTAACAAACTAACTTATGGAGGCAGCAGTAAACCAGCAACTCCTGTCTTCTGCTAGGCAAAATTACTGTTTATGTCAAGGGAGTCTGGTGGCTTCGGAGAAAGCGATACAATGGATTTAATTTTTACCGTCAGAAAGGACTGTCTTTTTGTTTGTTTTTTTGTGCTACAGACATACAGAAAGAAAGAAAGAAAGAAAGAAAGAAAGAAAAGGCTGTCTGATGGGAAGGTCAGCACAGAAAGTATTCCAAATATTGCGTACAATTAAACTGATATTGATTTCTGTAGGTGGGCCTTTTTTTAGGTTGTTGTAATGCATTCCACGGCTCCTCCTTGAGTGCGTGAACAGTAAACAGTGCAGCTACATGTGTGTGATTTTTTAATCATACAGAGGGTTAAGAAATTGACTTATCACCTGCAGCTGGAGTGTCTTGTTCGTGACTGCGGAGCGCAGAGCAGACAGCGCCGAGTCAGGAAGAGGAGCCAGCGTGGGGGGTCGAGAAGGGGAGGTCGACCTGCGAGGAGAGGAGGAGGAGGCGTGGCGAGGGGAGGAGCCACGGATCAATGCCAGCAGCGGAGCCCCATTGTTGTCCTGGTCTGCCTCTGATGACGACTCTCCATCTGACAAAACCGTCTGATGAAAGAGAGTAAAAATGAGGCAGTCCAATCTTAATGGTATCAAACTGGGCTCATGTGTTTAGTTGTTTACCTGAGCGATGTCCCGCAGGGTGTCCAACAGGGTCTCAGTGTGAGTCCTCATCAGTTGCATGTCAGTCTCATCGTTACCACTCTGCTCCTGAAGGAAAAGGAGCAAAATGAAGCACAGACAGTTGAAGGATGAAGGTAAATGACCTGATACAGCCTCAAAGGAGAAGTCTGGGTTTTAGCTTTATTTTTCTTACTGCTAAAAAAAAATCCCACAAATGACCAAAACCAACAACGCATTAGTCCTTTACTCATTATCTTCTGACTTCTCTTCTCTGTCTGAACAGAAAGGTGACAAGAAAGGACTGTATGGAATGGTTCTTTTGGTACCATCCACAACTTTTCACAATGGAAACGCAAACAATTCTGTAATGAACTTAACTGACCTGAACTGTACTGCTTGGTGGAAACAGGGCTTTTGTTTTCGTTTCATTTACAAATAAGGCTAAAATCCTGAGACACCTGGGCAGCGTAGTTTTTGTCAAACGTTACTCAAACAGGATCAAATAGCGAATTAGTTTGGGCATATTTTCTGTTTCCATCAAAAGGGAGCGGGGTCCAAATTAAGTTCTGGGGACACTATCTTATCCCCCCAAAAGTACAGGAACAATGGGGTTGGGGCTAACAGCATTTTTCATTTTTAAAAACCTGCAGATGCAAACCAGTTAGTTTTGTAAGTACTGTGCCTCGGCTCATTAAATGGTGAAGGCACAGATACATTTAATGGTTGATGATGAAAATGTTGTACATTTGCAGTACAAAAAATGACGTGTAAAAACAGTCATATACTTCTTCATACTACAGTTGATCTGAACTTCACAGAAAAAATGAATGCTGAATCAAATCAAAGTGAACTACAGTGTGTGTTCATAGTAATGATAGGAAAATGTCAGCCAGTCCAACAGTATGGCTCACCTCAAGTCTTCTCATCAGTACGACCATCTCTCGGTCTTTCTCTTCAATTTGGCCCTTTAATCTCTCGCCCTCTCGCACTGAGTCAGACAACCTGAAGAACCATCAACAGAGTTTCAAAGAAATGTTGTTGAATCAATAAGAAGTTATCCGATGAGAGAGCTGAACACAGTCACCGACCTGACGTTGAGCTCACTCCTCTCTGCGTCTGTTCTGGTCTGAAAGTTCATCATCTCTGCTACTCGCTCTCTCAGCTGTTGCTCCAGCTGAACCCTCAGGGCTTTCTCCCGATCCAGGGCGAGAGCTGCTCCTCCCTCCCAGCTGTGCAGCGCGGCGGACAGACCTGAA
Organism: Spondyliosoma cantharus; assembly: GCA_900302685.1. Taxonomy (NCBI): domain Eukaryota; kingdom Metazoa; phylum Chordata; class Actinopteri; order Spariformes; family Sparidae; genus Spondyliosoma; species Spondyliosoma cantharus. Next base: position 1,842 of record OMLP01002426.1, on the reverse strand, counting down.
CAGGACACCTGAGCAGAGTGGGACGCCCGGGCCAGCTCGTTGCGCATATCTGACAAGTCCCTGAGATTGGAGGGAGGTTGACAGAGAGGAAGATCAAACATAAAACCAGAACAACGGACACAGTATCATTAGGTAAATAGTGAGTGTGTTGATGTCAACCTTTCAGTGGCGCTCTTCATTTCGCACACATGCCGCCGAAACCCGACCACTTGCCGCCACAGCGTCAGCAGCCGACCATGTTCGCTACTAAAGTAGCTGTGGAAAGACTGTAACAGGAATAAAAGTTATTTTTACAGTTTCTCTTCATTTAAAATATTTCACTGTTTCATAAGCATCCCTCTCCCACCTCTTCTTCTCTCCTCCAGTCCGACTCCTTTTGTTCCAGTTCCTCCCGGGCTTTAGTCCAATCAGCAGTGAGCCTGCGGATGTCCTGGCTGAGAGCCTCGTTGGCCAAACCGGCCTGCTCCAGCTGCTCTCTCAGCATGGCGTTCACCGCGGATAAACTGCTGCTCCTGAAAACACAACGAAAAAACACAAGGAGAAAAATAAGTGACGTCGACAGAGCAAGACCTGCATCAACAATGTGATTCTCTGCGGTGAAGACCAGGAGGAAGAAACTGCGATGTGTCTTTTGTTACTCGCCTCTGTTGTTCTTCCTCCAGACGGATTAAAGCGTCCTCCAGGTTGCTGCTGATTTCGTCTTGATGGCGACCATTTGATGTCTCACTGTCGCCCTAAATGAAAAGATTTGACAGGTGAGGTGTTATTGTTTTTTTTTTTATGTCAATGTGAATCAATTCATCAATAAGCCCCACTCACACTCAGACGGTGTTTCTCCAGCTCTGAGCACCTCTCCTGCAGCATCTGCTCAACATCCCCACACCTCTTTTTGTACTGAAGCACCTGAAGCAGCAGGACAACTATTATTGACTCCCTTCACTCTGATGACCTCATCTCAGGTAAAGACGAGATGAAATAAACATACCTTGGCCTGAAGCTTCTGCACGAGCTGCGCTTGCCTCTGCTGACCCTCCTGGTAGGCGGTGAGTTTACGCTTGTAGGCCGCCTGCTCCTCATCTAGCCGCCGCCGTAAATCCACGTTCTGCTGTGCCAGGCTGCGTGACTCCGGTGACTCGTGGTCTCCGTCTCCCGTCTCTAAACGCAGCGCCTGCTCCAGCTGTGGGTTTTATTAAATGTAAGAGGCAGGGGTGACGTTTCATTTCACACAAACATGTTTCTCAGATGTCTCAGTGCGGCCATGCTGTTAATGTGCTGTAAAACCCAACATACTACATAACACATAGTATTTGAGATTGAAAGTTGAATGTTATCTGTTCTGGAGCTCTCAATCATATCACAAAATCCTCCTCATTAAACCGGACTTTGTCCAGTTGTAATTGTAAATTGTCAGAGCACTTTAAGGACTTCTCATCCATGATAGAAACATATCGATCCCTACATAAACTAGAAATCTATCTATTCATTTTCAATGCCTTGTACAGAATTTTTATTTGTATGAAAAGTGCTTTATAAATAAAGTTTGATTGATTGAAAGGAATCTCACTACAAGGAGTGTCGATACTGAGGACTGCACGTGACTATGCTTGCAGGAATTTATCACTTATTCTGTACAATTTCACTTTAAAAAAATCCTCTCCAGATTTGACAAATCCTTGAATCTGTGACTGTGTATGAAGATCGAGTGATATCATGTTTACTACAGGACCTGTTCTCTATGTAACTCTGTGTCTCATATTTTTATTTTCTTGTTTCAGTCACTCACTACAGCAGAAAGCAGCAGAAAGAGTTGCGTTATTTACTCCAATCACAGTGAATTAGCTG
>OMLP01002420.1:0-10387 GCA_900302685.1 Spondyliosoma cantharus | reverse complement strand
TGATACTGATGGGCAGAGGGAGCAGCAGGTTGTAGATTCCCTCTACGAAGAAGTCAGCCCATTCACCAGCCAGTTCTGATGGCAGCTTCTCCAGGACTTCAGGCGAAGATGATGTGAAGAACTGGTTCAGATTCACTATCAAGGCAGCATTCTCACACACAAACAACTGCACCCATGGGTTCCACAGACTGCTCACATTCTCGCTGGCAACCTGAGATTGAAAGAAAGCAAATAAAGTGAGGGAACCTTTTGAACCAAAAATATGTAGAAAAGGTGATATTTAAAACACAAAACCTTCTTTTACATGAGGAAGCAGCAAAGTAGCATGTTGAGTAACAATAGACCTGAGGTCAACAGTTCAACACCCCGTGACAGGAAGATTCCACCCCGTCCCCATTGTCCTGGAAACTAAATCCTTACACACTCATGGAGGCACTACTCCATGGCTGACCCTGACCTCAGAGTCACAAAAAAACACAACACATATGATCTCTGCCTCACCTCCAACCAGGCTAACATGGAGCAGAGCAAAAAGTCCCACTGGCTGCCCCCGAGAACTGTTGGACGATGCGTCACCAGCCAGGAGAGAAAACGCACCATCTCCACAGTCAGGTTCAACTGTTCTGGGGTTGCTTTAGACAGGTCACTGAAAAACAAAGACAGATAAAGATATATGAATAAAGATTATCTATACTTCTTTATTAAGATTATCTTAACTTCTATAGCAATGTTTCAGGAGATAAATAAATATAAAAATGTGTAAATGTGTGTGAATGTGTTCGTGATTACATCACCTGCCAAAGAGGAACCAGTCCTCCTTGCTGTTCCTCCACTCCATCATGGTGGCCAGGATTGCCTGCACGACCTCTTCATCTACTTGTGTGTTGGCTTTCAGACAGCACAGCAGCACCGCCAGACACCCACACACATCTGTGACACACAGTCAAAAATGATCATTATTTGCTTTGTTCAAAATGCCTATATATGCATTTGTGTGTGTGTGTGTGTGTGTGTTTAAATGTGTATTCTCACCGTCGTTCTCTTGCCAGTTGATTATTCCAGCAGTAGCCAGAGCAACGAGAGTTTCTCTGTCTTCTTTGGTCATGGTGGGGCAGAGCACCTGGAGCGTGCTCAGTTTGCTTTGAGACACTGGGAACAAACTGAGTATAGACAGACAATATTCAATATGTAAAATCATAATAACAGTCGGCATATAAAAGGCTTTGAATGTGACAATTAAATGACTTGAACAGATAAATGATTAACCTGTCAGCGCTGCCGTAAAGCCTCCTCACAGTCGCATCGTGAGTGGTTGCCAAATTGTTGGTGAAGATGTAGTTTTCCAGAGTCAAAGACCATAGACCTCCATCCTCTACTGACCTACAGGGAAACGGCATGCATATATTCAGTGGATTGTTGAAATAATTGCCTTGGAAAGTAATGATGCACCAAAAATCAGTGCTGATACATTTTTCATCTTGTTTCATCAGAAGAGGATATATTTATTTATTAAATTTATTTTTATCCATCCGTGTAATCTGTTATGCTTTTATTGATTTCCAGATCATGTTAAGTCCAACAAATTATTCAGAGGCTCCGCAGATCAAGGTGAGTAAAAGTTCTGTTTATGTAGAAAATCATTACACGTCTTGATCTTGCGTGATCTTGAATTTGAGTTAATTCCTCCTTCGTCAAATGTCAATGAGCGTAGCTTGCCTTGAGTAGAGTTTTTCCAGTAGACCTTTGATTGGAACCAGGCTGTGGAGACCTTCCGACAGGCCCCAGTCAGTCAGTAGGGTGCAATAAGCGGACACTATAGCGGGGCTGTACTCGACCTCCTTACACCACTGCAGTGTGTACAACAGTTCTGAAACTGACAAACAGACAAATATCGATATACAAAAACATGTTAAAGCACATCATAGAGTAACATATTTGTAAAAAAGGGTTAATAAACACAAAGTTGCACACAAACGTCCTGTGTGTTTGTGTACCTGTGTGCTTGAGGTTTGGCAGGTGTGAAGGACATTCTACCTCCTTTTGGTCAGGAGGTATGAATGCAACGGATTGGGCCACCCTCCCCAGCAGGGCGCAGGCACATAGGTGGGCTGGCAGCCTGGTTGTCAACCTAAACTTCCAGGTGTCCATGGAGGATTTTTCATAGACTCCTCGGTGACGGTTGGCCAGTAAGGGGGTTTTGACCCACTGCAGAGGACATAAAATGTGTAAATGTCACCTGTTCCATGGAAGCAATACCCCTCCACAGATAGTTCTTCTTCATAAGTGCCTGAGTTATTTGCCAGCTCACCTGAGGAGGTAAGGCTTGTCTGATTCTTGTCCATTCTGTCTGGTTGGGCATCAACTGGGTAAAGAACTGGACAAGGAGGGGGGAGTCTTGATCGCAGACAGAGATGATTGTCTCCACTAAGCTTTGTACAGCCACAACTAGAACCTGCAGACTAAAACATACAGCAAAAAGAGTTAGTTGGAGTTACAACTAAGTTTTGAGACAGATTCTTAAGAAATGGCCGCAGCGAAACCAACACAAATCGATATTAAACTCTACATCAGAGGAAGGTGTTTTGTTACCTTTTGATGTCCAGGGAGACGGTGAGTAGTTGATTTGTCACCCAAAGGGCTGCGCTGTGCAAGAAACCACCTTCCTTGACCTCATACTCCGAGTGTTGGACCAATGACTGGACCCCAGCTGCACACACAGTCCTCAGCTTATCTAAAAGTGAGTCTTTTGAAGCAATATCAACAAAAATTTGTTATTTTGCTCATCTGTGACAGGTATAGATGTTTGTGAACTGTGCCGGTACCTACCAGACAGGTGACTGTGTGTTTGATCTTGAGCAGTGAGCTGGAAGACCGTGAGCAAGAGTTCCTCAGCAGAGAGTAGCAGAAGACAGTCTTGTACTGAAGAGAAGAATGTGGAGGCCACATCACAGATGAAGGAGATGAGTGGCTCCATATTGCCTGCATCCGACAGACTCTTGGTCTCGGACAGAGTGGCATGGAGCTTCTCCAAGATCTTCTCCATGTACACCTCCCCTATCAGAGGCTCTGCGCAAGTAAGAACAGATAGCAGAGGATAAGAAAATCTGCAAAAAAAATCTACATTTCTAGACGGAAAAGATTTTTTTTTTGCTCTGTGTGTTTGTGTTCACCATTGTTATGGTGCTGAGAGAGGACCAGGCTGATAAGAGTCCAACTGTGGTTGCTTGTAGAAGAGGTGGAAGAGGAAGAGCTGCGTCCCACCTTGCACAGCTCCTCGGTCAATCCCAGGAGCTGCTCACCCAGAACTGAACCTTTCAGCCAATCAGCATAGCTCTGAAGAGCGTCAGCATCTGCACATGCCTGATAGGACAGATATTGGAGTTGCACATTTATAACAATGTAAATGCAGCGTGTCAGAAGTTGGACTGCAGCAAATGATTATTTTCATTGTTGAATAATCAGCCAATTGTTGTCATGATTGATCTTTAAATCTTTAATATTTCCAAGAAATTGTGATAAATGCTCATCCCAGTTTTCAAATTGCTTCTTTTTGTCCAATCAGAAATGACAAGGAAATGCGTCAAATTCTCACATTAAAGAAGCTGGAACCAACCAGCAAACGTTTGACATTTTAGCTTGAAAATGACTGAAGGGATCAATTGATTATCAGATAGTTGGAGATTAATGTTATTTCAATTGACTAATACATTTATCAACTAATTGTTGCAGCTCTACCCAGTAGGTAAAATGTTTTGATGAAAGTCAAAATGACACATACCCTCTGTATTACTTGCAGGATAATCCCCCACTGTAAATCCATCTGGAAAGCAGAGCGGAGAGCACGAATGTAAACACAGAACCAACAATTACAGTTGAATCTGCAACAAAAGCAAGGGTCCTCACATCTTATGTGCGTTAGACATGTGAATCAACAACAGGTTCAACGTTATGACATCTGCATTTCTTGTTACCGTGGTGATGTGGTTGAGGATGCGGGTGGTCTCCTGCCGGCTGCAGCAGTACAGCGTGCTGAAGACCATCTCCACCAGGTGCTCAGTGTCTGTGCGCCCCTCCTCAGCCAGCCACACCACCACCTGCTCCAGCAGGAACTGCATCGCTGGATTTCTGAGCTCGTCCCGCTGCTCACGGTTCTTTGCTGTCGTTTCATCCAACTCGACCAAGGTCTAAGCGAAGAACATTTTAGGGAAACAGTCAATTGCATTGAGGAATTCTCAGGGCCATTAAAACTTAATACTTTAATCATTGAATGTGAAAGGGCCATGCCAGTGTTTTCCCTATTAGTTTTATTAGAACCACCTTCAAAAGATACCAAACACGAACATGTAAATGCACTCTTTCATACTGATCATCGAACATGACTTACACTGAAGACCCTGGTTGTGTGGAAAGACCGCAAGAGAAGGGAGAGGAAAACAAGATGTCTCTCTGATTTTTTCTCATTCACATGCACCAGGCACAGTTGGGCCAGCTGGCACACTACATCCTCAAAATGCTCAGTCTGTGGGGACCCGAGTGCCTTCTCGTTCACAAGCTCTGACACCGTCTGCACAGGCTTCTCAACACCACCTTCCTCCTCAACTCCAGTTTTCTCATTGTCCTCTGGCTTCAAGAAACACATCTTGACAGATTTCTTCTTCTGGGCGTGCTTTCTTTTTACTCTCTCGGGGTAACGCATTACCTGGATAGAAAGGAGAATAGGAGAGAATAGATTTATTTAGTCACTTTGGCCACTTTTTAAGACATGAGTGGCTGTGACAGCCATATTGATTTGCTGTATCCTTTGTGCCAACATGGAGATTGCCCTGAATTCTCAGAAAAACAAACTTACCTGCAACAAGGTGGCTACCCCTTCCAAAGCCTGTGGATCTGCGTCCTTGTTGTCGACATAACGCACAAACATGAGACCAAGCACCTCCCAGAAGTCTGCAAGAAGCCCTTGAAAGACATCCTTGCCTTCATTTACTTCACCTTCATTATGTAACCCTGCTCTTTTCTCCCAGGAAACAAGCATTTCAGTGACCAGAAGGAAAAGAGGACCATTCTGAAGGGAGGTATTTGCCAGAGCCTTTTCCAGGAGTGGCAGGAGCTACAAAAAGACAAACACAGCAATGTAAGAAAGCTAAGGACTCAAGCGGATTTAACACGATTGAAAGTTTAGGATTGTGTGATCCCACCTGCTGTGAAATAAGCATGGTCCTTAGTTTTTTCTGATCCTCCTCCTCTTCTGTATGGTGCAGTATGCAGTACCTCAAGCACTCAATTACAGAAGTCACTATAACGGCACTTTCTGATGGGCTTGTTGCTGCACGCTCACTAGACAGACTGGGAAAACACACAAACACTTAAAGCTATACAGTAGAGCTGCAATTAATATTTGATTTGTTGCCAACTATTTTCAGTTTGAGTAATTTTTTAAGAAGAAAAGTAAAAATGATCTGATTCCATCTTCTGAAATGTAAATATTTTCATTTTTTTCCTCCTCTATGGCAGAAAACTGAATATCTTTTGGTTGACAACAAAGAAAAAGACATTAGACATCATCAAGGTCGACATTTTCTAAGATTTCTTGGACCAAACAACTAATCGACTAATTGAAGAAATAACTGACAGATTAACCGAAAATGAAAATAATCGGTCACTGCAGCCATAATAGAGTGTGATACAGAAATTATGATTAATAACATCTAACAAGAGCAGCAAGTGCGTCATTTTATAGCTTTATATCTAAAGAATGTTTGCAAATTCACATACAAAATTACTGCTCAATGCAAATAACAGTGTTCCACATTAAGAAAGGAAACTTTCTTCAAATGTGTCTACTAACAATTCAAATAATTCATTTTCTTATATTAAGATTAAAATTTGCATAGAATCGTTTATGTGATTATATTTTCACTATTCATTTCCCTTTAAATTTGATATATGGTTAAAAAATGTATTATGCACAGACACACACACACACACACACACACACACAGAACTCACCCTTGTATGAATGACGTGAAGAAGGTGGTGTAGAAGTCCAACATTGGGTCAGTGACCTCTGGGGGCAGTTTGCTGAGGAGCGGCATTAGATTAGGGTGGAGTGCTTTAGCCATGCCTTTGCCACCATCTTTAAGCAGAGCCCAAAGTTTTGGTAAGAAGCCCTTTTTAGCATTCACATGTGTCCAGCAGTCCTGAAATAGGAACAGGAAGATATAAAATTAGACACACGCGTACTACGAACTGGCTCGCACATCTACACCGGTGTCTTTACATTTGTGACATGATTAGCACAGGTTAATATATTTCCTCCTAGAGGTACCTAGTAAGTCTACAGACTAACATATGTAATAGATGATAAAATGCATTACAATGTGAGGTAATGATTTCAACACAAGCTTACAGGGATCGTCGACACAACATGAAGAACAGCCTCCCACACAGGAGGCAGCACTACAGGATCTGTGTCGTCAACACTGAGGAGAACAGCGGGACAGAGTCGCGCCGCTTCAGCCTGGACCAGTCCTGGGGTGTACTCGCACAGAGCACACAACATCTCGAAAAATGCCCCTCGCACCTGTGGAGCAACACAACACAGTAAGGCAACTACCTTCTTCACAACAGATTATTTATTATTATTATACACATTTATTATTATGACTATTATTATCATTGCAACAGTACTGTTGCTGAATATCTGGCAGCACAAACTCAACTCAGCTCAAGTGTAGGTGTTGGACAAAATCGAAACTAGAAACTACAAAACATTTGTTAACTCTGCAAGAATAAAACAAGTCTGAGTACGAGTCAAGTAGGAGTCCGTCATCCAGGTCATGGTAATTCTAAGTGCTGTATCGTAGGCAACTGGACGTGTTTCAGTTTCTTGAAGGCGTTTCATTCAAGAGACTTCTTCAGTTCTAACTAACTGGAGGGCAGTTTGCAGGCTTTTAAAAGCCTCAAAGATGAGGAGTGAAACATCTTCCAGAAACAGAAACAAATCCAGCTGCCTACAGTACACCACTACAGAATAAAACATGTCTACAAATTATGATTGTGCAACCTAGAAAAAGTTGTATTTATTTATATGTTTATGTATGAAATGGAAAGTGGAAGAATGAACATTTAGTACCTTTTTTAGTTTAGTTAAACTACTTTATGTGCACGCCAGGTGAACTACTTCATGAATTATTTAGATACAACCCGTATCCCAAAGAATTGTCTTGTTCTCACATTGCATGTTGCAGGCATCAAATCCACAATGAGTATAGTTACAGAAAAAAAATTCAAGTTTATCAATTTGAACGTGAAATATCTTGCCTTTGTACTGTATTCATCTGAATAAAGCTCAATGAAAACCATTGCATTCTGTTTTTATTTGCAATTGACTTATTAGTACCGACTTTTTTCCCCCCCAAGTTCTGCTATACGTACAACAGTTCAGTTAGGTGCCAGTACCTGCGGTGTCTTGTGTTTGCTGTACTTCCAGAACTTCCCAGAGTTAACAAGATGTGCTAGTCGAGGCTCCAGGGCGGTCCTGTCATTCTGGAGCAGTAGGGACAGCAGTCTCTTCACCCCCAACAGAGAACTGGTCAGCATGCGCACATATTTGGCTTCTCTCTCCTCTTCTGTTACACTTCTAGGGAACAGAGGGAACCAGTGACTCTGACAGAATATATTATCTTTGTGTATACACAGTGAAAGGAAAGGACACAGAGATATCATGAGCTAAGGTTTAACTTACTGTGGATCGCTCAGCGTGTCTGCTGTCTCCTTCAACAAAATATCTTGAAGCACCTGCAACATATGAACACAAACTGTTGTGTTAAATTTAGCCCATTAGATCGAAGCTCTATTCCCTTTACCCACAATAAAGCCAACACAACTACTCACGTTAAGGATCTCGTCCTTGCAGAAGCTGAGCGCCTCAGGTTGCTTGGTGGGTGAGAAAGCAGCCTGGAAGGCCTGACACGCAGCAGAGGCTGCTGGTGTGTAAGTGTCACACTGGGACAGAATCCAGTGGCCCATCAAGCTCTTCAGAAAGGGTGCTAAGCTGCGACGCACCTTCTGCACCAGCTGCTCAAAGGCCTGCTGGGTGGCCTCCCTGATCCGGCGATCGTGGTCCTGATAGAGATAATGGAGACAAAATTCTTCTTATGTGGACACACCTCAAACACATATAAATTTCATTAATTTAATAAATCTGTGAAATGCAATAAAAAAAAACTATCAATGTGACACAAAAAAAGGATTTCAAGGATCAACTCACCACTGATATTTTGCAGTAAATCCTGGGCCAGTATGGCAATACACCTTTAACCTCTTCAGCATCCCGCTCCTGACACATGGACCCAAAGTCCTGCACAGCCTGTGGAGAGTACACAGTACTAAAACACACATCTGAACCATAGCACATCTTTAGACTTGATCAAACCCAATTCAATATTGTGATGGGTGTCATGTCAGATTGAAGTGCATATGTTTTATTTGTTAACATGGTTGGTACTTGGTTGTTACATGTGGTTGGTAAGTTGGATAAACTTGAAGTTCTTACTCACTTTAAGTCTGGTGACACCATCCCTCTTGGAGAGTTTCCTGAGCACCAGGCGGAAATCAGCATCTACCAGGTTGTCTATCTCCTCCGCTCCGTGGACAGCGGGGACATAACTCAGCTCTGAATTAACCGTCGTGTCAAAGCCCACAAACCCCGGGATGACACCACCCTCCCGGGTCAGTACCTCCGCAGCTCGGCCGCTACTGGACGGCTGATGACGGGAGGAGAAACTCTTGGTTAACACAAAAATCTCAGTAAAATGTGGCGACGGAAGTGTGTTGATTATGAAACAGCTCGGACATCAGTCACACGTAGGGTTAGCTTAGCCGCCTGCTGGCTGCTAACGTGAAGTTTGTATTAGCTTGTGCTAGCAGTCTCCCTTTAGCACATTACGCGAACTTACAGAAACGGGTACTTACCCGAACATTTCCTTTGGTTCGCTGTTTATTCTTGCCCCCCATGGATACACATTAACCTTAAAAGTGTCCGTTTTTCGAAGGTAACTTATTAATGAGTAGCTTTGGCAGTAGTAACAGCAGAGAATGGAAGCTACTGATCGTGCTCATGCTGCACAAATGAAGACTTCCTGGCTGGATATTTCAAAATAAAGCGTCGACTTCACATTAACATTAATCATGCGTGTGTATGACATGGAGTAGACATAGTTTACAATAATACAGCTCCATATTTATTCATTTATTATTTTCACCTTGGACAGAAATTAGTTCCAGATGAAAACATTGAGGTGTGTGGTTTCTCCAGAAGTACGAAAAATAGTCAAATCAAATCAATAATACATATTTAAGATTACATGGCGTTAGTACATTTCTTTAAATGAGTTCAGTGCATTCAAAATAGTCAAGACTATTCCATGAATAAATGCAGTATTTGCCTTTTTACAGATAATATGCACCATAACGCCATACTGGTTAATGATTCCTTACTACTTTTTGTTGTTGTTGTTGTTTTTTCAGTATACATGCATGAAATAGTTTTCATTTAACTGCAATCAACATGCTTTTTTTTCCCTCTATTTCAAATGAGAAATGTCACACGCTTTTATTTCGGAATAGGAAATGATAAAACAAAAGTTACTTACATGTGTTTACTTGACACAGATACTCACTTCCCGGTATGTATTTCTTCCCATGGTCTATTTTGAGTCAACTAAAAGCATTGTGTGCACATCACTGCCCTCTAGTGACAAGTTGCAGACACTGCAGCCCTGTAAATAATGGAACATGATTTTTTTTGTCAGACAAGGGGGAGTTCATTTTGCCCTGATTGTGATGGGAGAGGGAAGGTCTTCAAGTCTCGTCTGCAGACCATACATTTAGTCAGTAAAGTTGTAGTTGGAAGTAATATTTTGTATAGCAAATGTCATGGCATCCTGCTCATTTAGGAGGCATCCTCTGAGCATCACATCCAAGCTCATGGAAATTCAGCCATTTTCAAAGAACCTTATCACAGACGAGTATTGGCAAAAGGGGAATTTCATGATAATGTGGTTAGGTGAAAGGTTTAGGTTTCCAAAATCATGAGAAATCATACAGTGGTACCAAAGAATCAAAATCTGCATTGAAATTTGAAGAAGCTGACTGTTGGCTTTATCTTGAACCCTGACAACAACAAAAAAAACACCCAGCGCTCAGATCTACAATAACATATTGCATCAAACAGAGCATAGCCTCTATCATGTTCCAACATCTGTACTACATCAGTGGATCAAACAAATAAACTGTCTAAATGACACACATTATCAATTACAACATTTTCCTTTGAGTACCAAACAATGTTGCAGTGTGCGGTGAGATGACTGAGGAGAGGACAACA
>OMLP01002419.1:0-10720 GCA_900302685.1 Spondyliosoma cantharus | reverse complement strand
GTGAACGTGTATCCCGTAGAGAGAAATTGTCACATGAATAATGTTTTGGATGCTGTATATCTTACTCTCTTTATCTATTGTGTCTGAACATTTAGGGGAAAAAATTCAGTGCCAGCAGGGTTTATTACTGCCTTTTTCTAAGCCTTGAAAATCTGTACATTCAGTGCATTTAAGTCTGAGAACATCGTGTCTGAGGTGTCATTGTGTTTTCAAATTGTGCTGCTTTGCTTATATTACAAGCAACACTGGAAATTTCTCAGCAAATTACCCTAGATGGTTCCTACACTGGGTGAAGTGCATAACTGTTGTGTGCTCCAAAAAATTAAGTTAAGTTTTCCAACCTGCCACATGTGCACACACTCATACACATGTACCCACAATCAAGCCAAAGGAGGTGCTTCTGAGCAGAGTTAATTGAAAGGTTAAAAGTAGCTGCAGGTTTAATATGTAAGTTAATGGTTGAAAAACTCCAGTGTTAAGATTAAAATGACCTTTTTGAGCCAACTGAGGAAATAAGAAATGGCCACCAGTGCTGGATTGGCAGGTGAAACCACTTCAGTGCCTCCCGACATGTATTTGTACTCTCTAGCCCTCGTTGCAATTCCCAATATTAGTCTGAAAGGTAAACACAGCAGACGATTATTCTCCTGTATCATAAACCCATTAGGTTGCTATCACGTGTGGAGCAGGCATGTGAGCATATGATATATAAATACATTTTCTCCTCTGAGGTACAGGTCTGCACAGATGGGGGAGCATTTTGACGGAAGTCAGCTTATCAGGCCTGCCTTATCTACCTCAGACAGTTTGTAAAGAGCAAAGAAGGAAAGGAGATAGAGAGAGAGAGACAGAGAGAGAGAGAGAGAGAGAGAGAGAGAGGGAGAGAGAGAGAGGCATAGAGAAAGAGAGAGAGAGAGAGAAAGAGAAAGAGAGAAAGAGAGAGAGTAAGGAACAGCCACAGGTCAATAAGCCACAGGACTGTTGGTCGTGTCAGATTCACAGCCCTGCAAGGGTCATCTTGTCACAAAGCACACAGCTGGAGGACTCACCTTGATCAGGAGAACCAAAGTTGACTTAAATTTTCTGCTTCCTCTTTCATCTGACCTCAAACTACATGTTCACTGTTGTCCTATGAACATGGCTGGGTACCAAACTCTCTACTTCTAAGGGTACTGACTGAATTATATCCGTACCACCAAGAACCAAATCACGTGAAATCAATCAGTGACAAATTTGGGCATCACAGTGATGTGCATCTCGGTGAGATACGTACAGAGAGAAAGAGAGAGACCAGGACTACATCACCCATGCAGCTGGTTCAAGGCTGTTGCTCCGGTGGTAAAGTAATCCAGTAATCAGGAGGTTGCTGGCTCGAATCCCCAGCTCCCCCGACTGCAAGTCAAAGTATCCTTGGGCAAGATACTGAATCCCAAATTGCTCCTGATGAGCAGGTTAGCAACTTGCATGGCAGCCTCTCCCTCTCTTGTATCAGTGTTTTCCAGTGTCTTAGTTGATGTGAGCCAACACTCAACAAATGGCTGCATCTGAAAAGTCTAGACAACATTTTTCTTATCACAGAGAGAGACAAGTACTGGAAAATTAGCTGTTGGGTACCAGTACCGAATTCCAGTTACCAGTATCTTATCAAATATGAATGGAAAACCACCAGACCCCTGAAGATTTATTTAAAGGTGCAATAATAAAGATTTTTTAGTTGAAAACATTAAAAAAGTAGCCTTAAGTTTTGATATTACAATGTTTATGTATTCTGTTGCAGAGATATCTAGTGATGTTAGCACGCTAACCAACCAGCCCCATCCTGTCCAGGTCCAAAGCTCATGTGCCAGTAGTTTAAACACCAAAACTTCCCTGGTCCTCGTGCTTCCAGTCCAAGCCAGAAGCTGCATGGCAACTAAGCTAACTAGTGAATGGCATCTACAGTTAGCACAAATAAGCAGTTACTCTGGTGACCCCTTGTCCCCTTTTTGTTTCGAGCATGAATTTGACAGGTGGCCAATTCTTACATATTGCACTTTTAAGTGTTATGTTTTGTGTATTTTTATATATATATGGCCATCTTCTAGCATCTAGCATAATTGTAAATGTTGTCTCTATTAGGTTTGTGAACATTATTGAAGCCATCTTTACCTGTTTATCCCCTGAACTTGCATGTTCATTGCACCTCATAACATCAGTGTTGCTTAATGGTGAAAAGTCAAAATTATAAAAAATAAATGACCCTCATAGTAAGAATGACTTCTAAAATAGCTGACTCTAGCTATTATATCACAGCCATATTTGGTTCATTAAGCTGGGAAGGTGAGAGCTTGAGTTCAGGACTGGCACACCGATCTCAATGAGCAGGCTGCCAAAGGTCACTCTCATAAAGCTGCTGTGGGAGCTCATCCAGTGATCGTGAATGCAAAATGTCTTGACACCATTATTAAGTATAAACATTAGGTCTCTAGAAACTTGCAAGGGAATCACAAAACAAACCCCTATCAGTCAAAAGCAGCATTGCTGAGCTAGTACTGTTGACAGCAGAGACAAAAATATGTGAATGTTTGTAAAATAAAAACAAAAACATATGATTCACTTGATGATATAAAATATAGGATTGGTAGTAAGTAACATGAGCATGGTTATCCATTATCACAAGGAAGGCAGAAGGGCAGAGGGCCGTTTGAGGGGTCTAGGTTAGATATCACCTAGCCTAAACTAATCATCATCACCCGTGACTTGAGGCAAGGTTAGGGACTCAGTTCGGCAGGTAACTAGTCACCTAAAGGCTGATTTATTTTCCAGCGGGCTGATTTATTTTGTGCTTATATCTGTAAAGAACCTTCCATCTGGCAGAGCACAAAACCATCAACACTGTAATTAAAATGCAATTACCACCTCTCTCCTCTTCCAGTTACACAGTAATCCCTGAGAAGTCTTTCCATCTGTGCCATACATACACACACTCAAGCACGTGCGCGCGAAACAAAAGCGCACATACCCCTTCACTCACACACACACACACACACACTCAGACCCAGAGACATTTCTCTTTTCGCAATCCTCTGCGCACTTTCAGCTCGCTGCCCCTGTCAGCACTCCACGACAACACAACACTGTCTTACAGCTTCCAAATCTGCTCTTCAACTCAGCTTACAGTGCAAAGCCTATCTGTTTCTGCACAAATCACCTTCTCATCCTTTTGCACAGTCTCCTCCTTCTCACTACGGTTCCCTCAATCTTACATATCATATTCAAAACCCCCATTGTGTCAAAAAAAAGGGGGAGTGGGGGAGAAGGGAAGTGTAACTTGTGATACCGGATTGTGAATTCTGTTACACAGCTATAGTTAGAGGCCATAACTCATAACATAATAAATATGTCTGGGTAACGAATACTTACTGAGTGCCAACCCAATTTTGTTCATAACACAGAGTATCGAGTGCCAAGCACTGTGAGTTGGCAACAAATGTTTGTTCTAATTCGAAGGCTGGTTTACTTGTGTTTTTTTTTTTTTTTTTATCTGATACTTGATAACTGCGTCATAATTTTGTTAATGAAACATTTTTGTACAGTTGTGTACTTCATCCATATCAAACACTGACAGATTTCCAAAACTATGCAAATTTTTTACAACGAAAAAATGTTTTAACTCAGCAAAGTGATGTATCAAAGAAATTGTGTGGGCATCTGTATTAAAACTCAGGCATCGTACCAAAACAATATTCAAATGACATCAAGTCCTTGCGATACAAATCTGAAGCGATATCTAATTTTCTGTCCTAAATTAACATGCAATGATGGACTTCTGACATTTTCTTCTCAGCAAAACCGTAAACTTTCTGACTACAGAGACAAATGTCACAGATATCAAGTAACAAAGACGTGAAGAAGGGTTTGTGTGGGCGTCTGTGCGCGTATGCATGTGTGTATGCGTGTGTGTTGGGGGATGGGTATTGAGCTGTCCCTCTAGATATAAAACCTTAATTACTTCTGACTAAAACTGTAATTAAAATATATCACAGCTGCAGCATTACCTGTGTGTGTTTCATATGTCTGTGCACATGTTTGCGTGTGTGTATGCGCATGAGAGTGCCACTGCACTGGGACTTCAATGAGTGCCACAGATAAATCACCTCCGCACGCAGCTCGCCAGCGCAGGGACATGGGGAAGAGAATGGGGGTGGAAGAGAGATTAGAGAGGGGTGCAGGGGAAGAGAGAGATGTGTTAAAAGGAATAAAAGAGAGAAATATGGAGGGACAGACGGATAACAGGTCTTTCTTTTTCATTCGTGCCACAATAAGAGGAAAGCCAGTGCAGAAATAAAGTAAGAAGTAGAGATCAAGTTGCAGCACATGCTAGTTGATATACATTTTAATTGCCTCGTTTTTGTGATGTATGTGATGTATGTGTATTATATCTTATTTACAAGAACTCTTGAGGTGAGATTTGAGACATCATTTTCCTCTCAGGTCACAGAATACGACAGCTTCCTTTACCACAAACTAGCAGCTAGTCCGAGATGCTGCAGTTGGGTAGATATCAAAGACGCTAAGCAACACAGTACATAAAAAATGGCATAAATGTTACAAAAACAGCAGATAGATTAGACCACTGTATTAAATTATGTATACATCTCTGAACATTACAGCTGCGTCTAAAAATAACAACAGGAATGTTCGTTGATTTTTCACATCTCTATAGGGGAAAAAAGCCTTAAGAGAAAAAAAAGCCTCTCTAGCTTGTTAGCATGTCTTTAAACCACTCACAATCATCTTGGGCGGCCAAGGATGCAGCGACAGGGCCCCTGCAAAATAGTGTCCGGGGAAACTTGTTTACCTTTGTGCTGTTAGCAACCAGGTTATTTTAGAGAAACTTGTATTGCTAGCTTGGAGGTTGCTGTTGTCGTTTCACCTAGCAATTTCACCTAGGATTTTGAAAACAGTACATACAGATAGCGTAAGGAAGGGGGAAATAGGCGCCAAATGACAGGCTTTATACCAACAGTCTACATCTCGTTAGCCAGACTAGCCTGGAAGTGACTTTTGCTGTTCGTACGATGTCGTGGTGGTTCGGTCTATACAATGCAAAATATTATTCTCAACATTTCAAAGCCTACTCTTCCCAAAAAATTGACCCAAATGAATTATTTTATCTGACAAATTTATTTTTTTCTGCTCATCAAACCTCACTGAGGCCAAAAATCTAATTCTTTTGAACGCTGTTAAACTAGATCCTGGCGTTATGCCGTACCAAAGAACAGGCGGGTCGCCCATTTCCAAGTTGTTTCCTAAAACAGGAGAACCAGTATGAGTCAGGCGATGTATGCACCATGCCGTCATGAAGCAATACTTTCATTGCTATTGCCTGCGTATGTGAAGGCATGGCGGGAGGCGATGGAGGAAGAGGCGGGATGACAAATAGTGGGCAGCTGAAGCCATTGGGGTTAAACACAATTGTTGTTGCAGAAAGAGGACATTATTGGAAATGGCTTTGCCACCGTGGGCGCCCCTGTTGAATAGCTTTTTCCCTTCTCCCAGGCTAGCAATGATTTCCCTCTGCTTCCCCTCAGCACACATGCATACACACACACATACACACTCAAGTGGAGAGGGATCTGCAATAACCCGTGGGAATTAAGTAGGTGTCAACATAGACAGAGCTCAGTGAATCAGGGTGCAGCAGGTGATGTAGCTAAAGGCTGAGGTGCTGGTCACAATGCTGATGCAGTACAATGAGAATGCACAACTATAACGGCTGATCATCTGGAGGAAGTCTGTTAAAAGGCACCCTAGTAATCACACTTCAGCATGCTCCGGCCCACCTTATCAGTGCATCCCCAATAACAAGACAGGAAGAGCTATTTGTTTGCTGGGTCCATACAACACCTGGCTCCGGGGACATGCTCCCCTCTGTTGCTGGTGAATGAGATAGCCTTTCTGTGGGCTGTATAACCTTTACGAGCTTCCCTCACAGACAACACAATGTGCACAATCAAGTCTGACTCACTCAAATAAAAGGCACCACTGAATTGAAAGAAGGCTCCAGTATTACACGGGCCAGATGTGTTTGTGGCCCCGAGTGCAGACAGAGAGGCTGAATTACATGAATTAACATAAATAAAACACAATAATGAGACATAATGCACTTATGTGACACCTGCTTTGATTTTATACAACACACAAAAGCTTTTATCTGAGTTAACTGTGCAGGGAGGAGGGAGAAAAAAAGGCTTTGATTTTGGGAGGGGGCAGACATATTGATTTTCTTGACATTGGGCTCTCCTTGGCATTAGAGGTGCTCTTTCCTTTCAGCTCTGATTACCTATGTGCAGTGTAAGCTGGGCTTTTTAATCTTATCTGTAAAGATAAAATAATGGTAAGAAACCATCTGCTCCTATAATAGGACAGCACCTCTGGCTAGCTATCAAGTTCTTATCAGGGTCCATGGAGAGTGCTGTAGAACGGATTGGAATGTCAAGCGGTCAATAGAACAACACAATACGCAAGCTATTTTCCCTTAAACAAAGACAGCTGAATGGCAGACTTTTTTCTCACTAGATCTGTGTCCCTAACAGCTTTTTAACAGAGAAAAATGCAAAGAGAAGGAGCGAGACCTTATAAATAACAATATAAGATTCAGAAACAGTGGGAAAAGTTTCAGTTAAATATAAAAGTCAAGGAGTTAGGAGAGAAATGGCTAATGGTTCTGGAGATGTCAGACAATCAAACCATTTCCCTCAGCATTTCCATACGCAGCTCCACCACGAGCTCCAGCTTCTCTGGCCTCATCCATCAGACTGAACCTCTGTGGTGCTTGCTGCAGCTGCGACATTCTCTCTCCGGCTACTACTGCCATCAGGGTGGAGCTATCACCGGTGGGCTGCACCCATGAGGATGAGAATCTCTCTACACTCCACCTTACAACCATTTGTCAACACAGCTGAGGGTGTATGGAAGGGCTGTTTGTCAAATGCGGTGATGTAGTGTGTAGTGCTCATCAGAGGGCTGTCTAAGCAGGCTTTATTATTCAAAACTTTGTCACATGGAACTACCACAACATTCAACAGTATGTTTATCTCTGTCTTGATAATAGTGATGGGTAACTGGAGTATGCCTGGCTGTGTGGTTGGTTAGAGGCATTCTATGTGGGCTCATAAGTCTACATGTATTTTGTAGAATCAGATGGATAAGATCAGGCTGCAGCTACTTTCGTCAGAGGTACGCTTCCCCCAGCAGGGCTCCTGCCCAGCAGTCTAAATCAAGACAGAGCTGTTGTCAACCATGTGGAGGGGACAGGGAGCGTGTTAGCTCCACCAGATTGAATTAAGCTGAATCCCCCAAAGATCCACATTCAGGCAGGATTCAGGTCAACGTTGAGATGACGAGCAGTGCTGTATTGATTTCTCCCAGTTCCCAATCATATTACTCTTCTTCTGCCGGCTAATTCAATTCCCTTACAGACAGTTCACAATTCAGTTCATAATTACAGTGATACCAAATTACAATGTATCTTGCCAAAGAAATTGGATTAGGGGCTTCAAACTGTGCTGTTTGATTACATCAAATACCTATTGTTGGGTGGGTCGTGACAAATTTGGGAGTGTCTGCTCACAGAGGCATAATGTGTCGAACCAACCCAGCTGGGGTAGTAATGTAACTACAAATGTTCTCACAAATTAGATTGATGTCATGAATAAATTAAATGTCGCTCTTGCAGTTGGGACAATTTTTGCATCAAGAGTTTTTCAAACTCCATGACTTAATAAAAATTCCCCTAATAACAAACTTTCATTTTCTTTTTATCCTCTGGAGGCAGTATCATATGTCATGTAGGTCCATTTCTGGCTTTCGCCTGAAAGTCACGTTAAAGGGCAGATGGCTCTGTACTGACAAGGAGCTCAGCCTGCAGCATTGATTTGTTTACTAATAGCTGATGGAAACCCTAGAGCGCCTCTCCTCTTTACCACCAGCCATGGGGAGATGAATAATTAATGGCGTTTTAGCTCTTTTTTTAGCTATAAAGGGATTACTGAAAGTCCGTTCAGTAATGTAATACAAACACTTTTTAAAAAGCCTTTTCATGCCTGCTACAGCGCGAGTTCTGGAAATCAGCCTCTCCTTCTTCTTTTCTCTAAGGCCTGGTGGAAAGCTGAGTAGACTTTGGGGTTGTGCTTGTGATAAAGTGGCTCATGAGGAAGCTGTTAATGACACTGGCATGTATCTGTAAATAAGGCAACAAAAACATACTACACACATGCTGTGTGGGGTCTCTGAAATATGCCTTTTCTGAAAAGAAGTCTCACATTTAATGTAAAATTATAACTTATTACTACAATATACAGTATGGTAAGATTAGCTCCTAAACAAAATTGGCATTAGATCTCACAGCATTTTTTGGAGTTTAATAATAGCAAATGCACTTAATGACGTCTGCCAAACATCACTTTGCTTACATACACTAAGAGACAGACAACGGATGAGAGATAATTTAATCTTCAGATAAACCCAAAAAGCAGAGACAAAGATCTTGCACAGAAAACAGAACACTTTAATCTTTCTTCCCCCAAGGCAAGAGAGAAAGAGAGACAGACAGGCAGATAGAGACATGGGGAAAGAGAGAGACTGAGAACAGACAGACTGATAGAGACATTGATATAATTGAATGTGACTTATTCCTAGCACCCACCCAGCCCTATGTCCATCTGTAGGCAGCCCTGGACCCACCACAAGCACCCACAACAACAGCCAAACTCTCTTCCCTCCTCTCACTGACAGCACACACACGCATACACAAAGAGAACATCTGGAGTGTGCACCAGTGGACCTAGCCTTGTGCCAACCTGCCTAATAGCCTATGGAGTCAATTATAAGAGGGGAGAAATGTTCTGGCTTAATCGCTAATGGTGCCATCTGGATAATGGCAGATTTCACAGAGGAACTTTTGCTTCTTCCCCTTACCTGGTCATCTGGGGATGTCTCATCTGATCTCATTGGCCTGTTTTTGGACCAACGAAGTAGAAGCAAAGAGACCAAACAGTTTTTTATATTTCAATGAAGTTCCTTTTTTTCAGAGCACAACTAGCTCGCCGCAGTGATGTGGCACTCTTTTGTGTGTATTTAAAGGCACCATTTTATCCCTGTTTCTATATTAAAAACAGATTGTGGTGGGGAGTAGGGGAGCTGTGAGAATTAAGTGTGTCACTTTATTTAATGGAATTTCAGCAAATATTATCTCGCTGTTTGTTTTTGTGTCTGCATAATTAACTGTCTGACCCAACATTTCGTTACAGATTTTCAACAAGAAAGTACTGGCAGCTGTTCTTAAAAAAAATTAAAAAAAATGATAGAAGGAACAACAGGGTTGTTTTTCTTTCTTTTTTTGTTGAAATTCTGAACTTTCCTACAACTGTCTGTGTTGTGGCATTTTAACTCAACACAAACCTCCATTGCCCAGAGCACAATGCAGCAGTATCAATTTCCCTTCTACAGCAGGTGATATTTTAACAAATGTGCTCCAGCAACAGCCAGTGGAGCTGAGGGCCAGAGAGGTGCAGGGTTATTTATCGAGACCTGGGGGGAATGATGGCGGGGGCAATGGGCAGCAAGGTAGGAAGGTATGCGGGCAGGCAAGAGATGAGAAGACACAGAGATTGTCCTAAAAACACAAGGGACTGGAGGGAGTCCAGAGGCAGAGGGAGACGGACGAGAGTGGGATGGTCGGGGAGCAGATAGATTGAAAAACACATTTACTTAGCGTCTGGCATAGCAGCGCTCACAAATCCAGCTTGGCATGAAGGACAATTTGGAACCAAAACAGGCGGCCCTCTAAATGAAGGACATTGAAGGGAATGAAATAGGGAGTAAAAGAGAGTTAACTAGCTGTGGAGGTGTAATGACAAATAAGAATGTTGTATTTCTTATTTGATATTTTTCACAAATTTAACACGCTGCTTCTGTAGAGTCCTGACTGTAAGGTCTGCAAACCAAAATTCTGAGAGGCCTAATCCTATGTTTGTGAAGCAAGTTCTGCTATATTTGTCTGAGGGCTGCAACGTAATCGGTCGATTATATTCTGAATAAATCTACCAGAATTCCTACAATAACAGGGAAATATAAAGGTCCATAAAGGTATAAACGATTTGTTTTACTTTGGGTCATGACAATTGTATGGGGGATGAACATGATGTTTTGTCTGAGTGATAAAACACAAGTATTTGCCAAAATACCAATACCAAAGACTATATGTAAACTAGGTGCATTTCTGAGTCGCTTTAGATAACATGGTTTGTGCTGGGAATCTATTCCAGTTGTTTACCATTGTCATATGGTTTTGTTTTATGTTTGTGCTCCATATCACGATGTGTGGTCATGAGTAAAGGAAAAGAAAATCTAAAAACCTATAGTGAAAAAATTCAATTAGTATTCTGCAACGTCAAAGATGGCATTCTCAAATGTTTGTGTTTTGTTCACATATGTTCAGTTTTCAGAAAATAGACACATTGAAGAAGCAGAGCATATCAAGTTTTTTTTCCTTAAAAAAATCACTTTTTACTGTTTTCCTTATAAAAGATGAATCTACTATAAACATAGTTGGCAATTATTGTAATAGTTGACAACTTATCAATGTAGAAATAAACAGTTACAGCTCTATAATTATTGCTATTGCTATTCTAATAATCGTGAGGCCTTAGTGCAGGTCAACATTGCATTTGGTTTT
>OMLP01002411.1:0-10516 GCA_900302685.1 Spondyliosoma cantharus | reverse complement strand
GTAAGGTCATACTGCAAAGTTTTCAAACTATTTCAGCGGTGGAATGACTCGGCATCAGTTTGCTCCTGCAGCAGGATTTATTTCAGGTGTTTCCCATTCTTGTGGAAAACATTTGTCTGCAGCCAGTGTGAGAACAGATTCACCTTTAAACAGTGGTTTGCTTAGTCCACAAGTTATTTTCCTGTGGGAAACTGGGTTTTTAAGGTATTACCAGCTTTCAGTTACTAGAACATCAACAATAGGACACGGTGAAATCCAGAACGATATATTATAGCCTCAGTAGAACAGAATGCAACACAGTCAAGGATTTATCTATAGCAGGATGCCGTTATTAAGCCCGGTGCACTTTTGACCTGGCCCGCACGATAACATCCGACTTCCTTTTATATGTCTGACATAGCGACTATTATCACTCTCGCTGCAAATGTACAGTACAGAGAACACCTTTATTTGTGTGAAATATTAACTTGATAGCTCCCACTGAGTTGTAGCTTAGGGAAGCTAGCCAGCAATGACAGACGTAAATATGAAGGGCAGTGTGAATTGCGGCCAGCTGCTTTGTTTGGATTGGCATCTGTCATCAGCTCAGCATTACAACTGCTAGCAAGCTAGCTTCCATCCAGACAGCAAGGTGTACGGAGTCGTCACTAAATCTTTTAAAAATTTGTTCTTGTAGATCGAATATGCAGGGTTAATTTGCCGGGCAACTCAAATGCTCACTGTGGGAGTCCAGGCACCGTGTTAGCAATCATGATCAAATATGAGTGAACTATTCAGCGTCTGGTCTCTTTATTTGAAATACGTGAAAGGTACCGCTATTTTAACAAGTTCCTCGGGGCAACTGCCTAACGTCTTTAATCCAACTACCCATGCTGCTGCCACTGTCGGCAGTACACAGTGAGTTGATATCGCAGTAATTGTGGCACCGCTAGATGGCGGAACACACAATTTGGTCACCTTAGTCTTGTATATAAAGTCAATACATCAAACCTGCCCCATATAAAATAAACGGTCGCGATTGGCCTGCAGCAATCCAAGAAAGAGGGAAATCCAGGAGGCATGCCAGAAAGAGCAACTTAGACAGCTTTCAGATTTTCTGGTTCCCCAGCTAAATAGATTGAGGAAAGCTGGCACATCAAGTGAACACATCCAAATGTAATCACAGAAGAACACACATCGTACAAATAAAGGGTATATGAGCGTCCCTTTGCAGTGTTCACCTCTGAAGTCTAATTGTAGGAGAAATAAAAGTTTACGGCGCGCTGACTTAGAAGTTTTGAAAACATACAAATGAATTAACACAGTCGTGTTTGTTTGCTTCTTATCACTGCATCACAGCTAATCTGAAAAATAAAACCACTGATCTGCTCTGTGCTCCGTCTCACTGTATGTGACTTTCCATCTGTTGACATTCTTCACTTGTTTTTTTTTTTTTGTTCGTTTCTTGTTTACACATTTAATTACAATGGTTGTACAGCTCAGCATCTCAGTATTTCACCATGTAATGTCTCGGAGACCGTACATGCATTCATTATAAAACAACATGGGATGTGAGCCATACAGACCTATGCCTTACCCCCTACCTTTTGTGTAGAAACAGATGTGCACACTGACAGTGTGCACTCACACTTTACACGCTGAATACATTAGCCAAAAACAGTGCATTTTAATGAACTTCCATCTGTGCCAGGATTTACTAAAATAAACAGATTATTTATTTAAACACTGAATTCAAACCGTAGTGCACCTAACTTGGAAACACTTCTATTGACGCGTCACAGACTAACACATCGGTTGTTACGTTTTAAGTGTTCGAGCATTCTGTACTGCATCCTACGTTTCAGGACATTTCCAGATATTCAGTTTCATCAAGTTGCATTCAAGATGTTCATTATACAGCGTTTCCATTTGCTCTTTAATGAGGCCCTCTTCCTTGACATCGGCCCTGCAGACAAAGCGTGTGAGGCTGCAGTGCATTGTGGTCTACTGTGGCTGCACTCTGGTGTCTTTGCCTCTTTCATGATGGATCTCTCCCTGTACTGTTGAACATCAATAGCAAATAGCAGCTCCTGCAAAAAGCCATTGCTTACAACTCAGATCCATAGATAAAAACTGTTCAACATTACATTGACTATATGTTGTTTATATGTAATTTGGTATAGTACATTTTAAAGAAGTCACTGGTGAAGGCTGCACATTACACCATCTCTGTGCTCAAAGCCTTTAAAGCCTGTGCACAGTACCTGAACATTTGAGCAGATTCACTTTCATATTCAAGTGGCTTCCCACTCTTTCATGGCTGATTTATATTCAGAACAGTCTGTATGAGTGTGGATTTTGTCTCCGTTTGTCCGGCTTTCTTAAGAAACGTACCACCAAACACAGCTGCCTCCAGAATACGATCAATGTATCAAATAGCTGCCTAATTTTTCACAGTCCTCTACCTACCTCTCTTTTTTTCCAATAGCCATACAAAAAAGGAATATAGTTGCCAGCTTAGAAAACTGCTGAAAAGAAATTACATTTTTTGTCAATGGCTGCGCAGTTCCTACTCTTTACGTTCTTCCTGCTTATACTTAGAAAAAAAAAAGGGACAATTTTCCTTCAACAAATGTTCTATGAACTCTGTGTTTTTGAATAATTCATCACAGAATTATCTGGCCGTCATTCATTTTTGGCTCAAAGTTTTTGTCGTGCATCTATTTTGCTTTTGCCTGAGTAGGGTGTTTTCATATGACTGGCCACATTCACAGACACTGGTCCAGAAAACATTTTAATTACATTTCTTAATTTAATTTTCAGCAACTGCTGACATCATTATAGTACATTCTGCTTTCACTGGTTACACATTAAATCCACACGAGGAAGTAGAGACCTCTGCTACAAACAGTCATGTCACCTTACAATATTGAGGCGACTTAACGTTTTGGTTAACCAGGAAAGAGACAGATGTTGAGCTGCAGGGGGTAGGCAGATCGATGCCACCACATTTAATCTCAGTGACAAACGGTGATACAAACATGGGTCATGGCTGGTCAAATGCCAATAAGCTAATTATTTGCTGGGCTGACAGTAAACTAGGCGTACAAGTACAGGAACTACAAATAGGTGAAAAATACATAAGCATTAGTTAAAAATATGCAGCATAAACAGAGTTTGCAACGGTGGTTTTGCATCTCAAAGTTCTTTCTCGAACTGTCAAAAAGTTGAAAACATACGCCGTGTACTTTCTCACAGCTGCCTCCTGTAGGTCTGTCACTTAAGTTTGAATTGAAAGAAAATGAAAAATTGGTGACATTTGGAGAAAAATGACTACACAGGGCATGCTTTGCAAAATGACCAGGGGGGAATATAAACGGTAGACAGTAATAAATGTGGCTGGAGCTGAAAATGACCTGCATTCTCTTTTAACAAATGTTAGTGTTGGATGACATTGTCCTGCTGTGGACTGGCGAGGGGGGTGATGGTTACTCAAACAGATCACAGGCAGCCTGTCAAGCAGTCAATATTGACTCAGCTGTTGTTTTTTGTTGGTGTGCGACATGGCTGGATAACGGAGTTACCGAGCAGCATGCATCCTGCCATGCCATTGCCTTTCCTCTATTGTAGCCGTATAGGGCACCTGCTGACATTACATTGTTAACGCAGCCGCAGCAAGTGTGAAGAGCGGGCCCAGTTAGTGAATCGAATGGTTTAGTGTATTGGGTTAACTCATGTTATGGGTTAGGTCTGTATTTGTCAAGGCAGCTGGGGGCAGTCCTGCGCATGTGCGGCACATTCTTCCAGCCAAAGCTGAGGAATCACACAGAGAGGAAGAGAAGTCAGAGAGAGAGAGAGAGAGAGAGAGAGAGAGAGAGAGACAGAGACAGAGCTGAGAGGGGAGCTGCGTGGGGAGGTTTGTGGTTCTACTTACATTTGCAGCCATCGTCCCACAAATAGCCGGGTAGACACTCCTGACATTTAGGCCCTGTAGTGCCCTCCTTACATATACAAAATCCTGTGCCATTACAGCGATCACTGACTGAGCCAAAGGGATTACAATTACACTCTGGAAAAACAAGACACACACATACACACACAGGCTGGAAACAAGGGTGGTGCTTTGACTTCCTGGCACACAGATCTTTCACAGGCGTGGACCACATTCCTCGAGCTCAGCTATTACAACAAGGCGCTTGATTATTTTTTAACTGGTAGAAAAATATTAAAAGATTTAAAGACTCATACATAAAAAAAATGCTACCATTTCAACTGTAATGGAGAGAGAATGAGAGAAGAATGGAGCTGATCATAGATGCATGAACACTTTGTATTCATTACAGCATATTTGTTACTATTACATTAATTTAACTGTTATACAGGTATACAACGTGCAATGAGCAAATATGCAAAGCATTATCAGTAGCTTTGATTTGGGATGAACAACGAGGGCTAATCTGCACATGCTTTTCTGAAATCTGATTCATTCATTCAGGGAGAGATAGAGAAAGATGGGAGGAGGAGACAGGGAATGTGATGAGCAGGTATCAGATGGATAAATACATGAAACAAAGACAAGGAGGGAATGTGAAGGATTTAGAGAAATGAGAGTACAGAGTACATTGAAATGGGCATTGTCGTAATATGTTCTTTAATCCCTCTGTTTATCTCTAATGATTTAAATACTTCATGTTATCCTTCGCTGGTATTGTCTATGAATATGGCATAATATTGAAAGGCTTTTTAATCGTTAACGGTTGAGAATGGTAATTAGCTGCATTTAGCCACACACACAAAAAAAAAAAAAAAAAAAACCTTCTCTATGAAAAATCTACCTGTCTACTCTCCGGTGTCCTACGCTCAACTGACCTTCCAGCTTTCCACAGTGGCTGGAGCACTCTGCAGTCAAAGTGTCACCTACTTTGACAGTCCCTGACCATCACATCGCACCTTCTGTGGCTGTGCTGGCTGCACGTGGCTGCACCCGAGTGACATCCGCGGGTCAGGCAGGAGGAGAGAGGTGACGGCAAGTGACAAACAGGGAGGGGGGGTCAGTAAGAGAGAGGCAGGGTGACGGCGAGTTTTGGCACGAAGTAACACCTTGGTGACTCTTAACGCCTTCTGACGGTTTTCAGCTGCTACTCCTGAGGCCATTTCATGTATATGACATATGCACTTGCGTGGCACCTCTGACTGGCGGTGTGACTGCACTGCGACATTTCTCTCAGAACTCTTGTTGCTTGTCAGACTCCCGCCTCAGGACTCACAAATGCACCTGGTACTGAGTGCTGTGAACTCACACGCCACATGCTAGCTAAAGAATCCAATGGGGAACCGAACTACTGCCTTAGGAACTGTGTGAAATGCAATTTTCACACGTTTATACACATAAAAAAAAAAAAAACAGATGATGCAGTGTATGAATGCCTGCATAAAGTCCATGGACAAAATAACAGAAACACCTGATGTAAATGGCCTTTTAACTCTAAATATAAGGGATGACACTGCCTTCACACATCAAATTAAACTGAATTCTAATTAGCAGTCTGACATCCAACATCTTTTACAGAAGCATTATTTAGCTAGTCACTAAATATTGAAATAAAATACATGGTTTGCTCACCTCAATACATAGTTACTTAAATGAATAGTTACACATTTCAGAAATATGTTTCTGAGGTTTCTGCTGATAAATGAGAGATGTATACCAATCTCATGTCTGTATGCTCGGTACCTAGCTGGTGCCAGGTAAAATATAACTTAGCTTAGAATAAAGACTGGAAATAGTGAGAAAAAGCTAGCCTGCCTTGATCCCAAGGTAAGAAAATCTGATGTGTCCAACAAGACTGGAAGAAAATCTCTAACATTTTACATTGGGCTTATTCAAGCTCCTTGTGAAATGTTGTAGGTCTTAAACAAGCAAGATAACTCGTTATTTAGCGACTTTTGAAGGTGCTGGTAGGCAGATTTCTGTAGTTAACTTTGAACCGAGCCAGGCTAGCTATTCCCGCTGTTTCCAGTCTCTGTGTTTAGGTAAGCTAACTGGCTGCTGGCTCCTCATCATATTTACCAGACAGTCATGAGAGTTGTATCAGTCTCCTCAGCTAACTCTTGAGAGGAAAGTAATTTCCAAAATGTCACAAATTTGTGACAGAACAGCCTATCCAACAAAAAAAACCCATCGACAAAGACACAAAAATCATAGCTTTTCTACAGCGAGATGAAAATGTACTTCCCATTTCTAATTAGTATTGGGCTATGGTATTTATTTTCCATATTTGGTGTTTCTATTAGTTTGTGCACATCATTCTAGCCTTTAATGAATGCTTTACTTCCTTAATGCCCTTATATAGAAGCCAGCAGCTAGAAAACCAACTGTAACTCACTACATCTGTAAATACATCCCAGCAAACATTGTTCTGTGACATCTTGTCCCCGGCCAAGCATAGTTCCGGTCAGACGGCACAATGCTTGGACATGGTTATGAGAGGAACAGTTAGATGGTGAGATTTCGAGTGAGCCCCACATCTTTGTTTGTTTTTCTCTTTTGGATTTTTTGTTTAATACACCAATTATTTTTTACGATTTATCTGGTTGTGAAATGGTTGTGATGAGACATTCACACTGTGACGCCACCCCACGTACAAAGGCTGGTGCTACTCAACACCAATTTTTAATTATCAAACATAATTACGCCATTCATTTATTTCTACACGTAAATTATAGTCTTGTTCTAAGCCTGTGGTGTCTGTAAGAGCCAAAAGTCTTTTCCAAGCTGTCTTTAATGGAACATATTGAACATGGGGGAAGTTTGGCCTCAGGGCTTTCTGCCAGACGTTGTATAAAGATTGACACACAGGTAGAGGTCCTTGATGAATGAATGCGTCAAACACTGGACTTGCATCAGGGAGACTGGAGTTTGTATCCCATGTGAGTTATTTGTAGTCATTTTCATTTTAGGATGTAAAGATGCTGAATGCACATGACATAAATCTCATCCTGTTTGTGATAACATCATATTTTGACGTTTTTTCAAAAGTGTTCCAGGAAGGGTTACCAGCTGATAGCTAGGTAACATCCCAGACGCTGGTACAACTTCCACTTTGGAACATTTTTTTAACCATAACGGGACGTCTTGATTGGATGTTCAAACAACAAACAATCAACGCCTCAATGTTTGCTGGGAATCCACCAGCTACGAAGCGACTGCAGCGTACTACATCAATACAAGCCAGCAGCTACAAACTCATCTGTGTTTGTCAACTGTGAGTCACTCTTCAGATACTCAAACCATACCTGATAAGAATGACCAAAAACCACTTAAGCATCAAGTTTTCATGTGTTGGACTAAAGTTGAATGTCTATTGTCCTCCCTCCCTCAAACTGAATAAGGAGGTTAATGAGGGGCTCAATTGTGCCAAAGCTGAAGAAGCAAAGGAGAAAGGTGTGAAGACCAGTGAAAGACATGGAGGTAGGAGGGTGTATGGATGATGAAGCAGAGGGGGGTGAAAGGTGACATTTTCTCTGGTGACGAGTCAAAGACAGGAGGTGAGGCGAGGAAAGTGTTGTGTGTGAAAGCAGGGCTGGGTGGGGGGACTAACCTATGCACACATTTTCATCGTCCAGTTCTGCCGAGGCATTGCGGTAGTAGCCCAGCTTGCATAGCTGGCAGTGTTGGCCCCTAGTGTTGTGCTTACAGCTCACGCAAATGACGGTGTTTAGCAGCTCGATGTAGCTGCACCGGTTGGAGTGGCCGAAGCATTCGCAGTCTTGCAAAGAGAGAGGTAGTGTGAGGGGAAGAGAACAGAGAAGGAGAGAAAAGGGAAGAGAAAGGAAAAGAGAGACGCGGTAGGGAGTGTTGGAATTGTTGCTGTTGCTGTTGCTGTTGCTGTTGCTGCGGCGGTGGGGTTAGCAAGAATCTGAGCGAGGCACCATGGCATGCGAGGTTAGAGATGGAGCAGAGGGAGATGTCAGGGAGGTGATTAGAGGGAGGGTCACTCATGATTAGTCTGGCATGGGCACAGCCAGAGTTAGAAAAAGACATCACATAAAAAAAGCACGGCGTTAGTAGGACTCAACGAGGTCATATCACTCCAGGCACACCACAAACACGAGGCGAGGTAGGCTCCAAAATGATGGCACAGAGACACGGTCACATCGCGAACACCACACAGCGTACAGCAGGTCAAACCATGAATGAAATGGATCGTTCAGCTCAGGGGATGGCGTTGGGAAGTAACTGATGTGAGTTGAGTGTCATGGTCGATCTGGTTGGTGGGATGAAACTTTAAATGGTGCTTTGTATCGCAACCCTGTGTAATGAAACGCACAAATTCTAAAATCACACATTCTTACCTCATCAAACAAATATTTCTAAATTGGCTGGATAGTTGTTTTGAAAAGGCTTGTTACAACCCAACTCATACAGTCAATAAGGCAAGTGAGCGTAAGATGAGCTGCAGCTGGGAGAGAGTGTGCCATTGCCTGCTATGCAGTGTTATGTCATGCTATATTAGATATATGGAGCTGTAGCTGGACTGAAAAAACCTCTATGATACTCACTGGCAGACCTGGCCTAAGGGGTGCGGGATGGGAGGGGTGCCGCTCCAGCTCAGCTCTCTCCGAGTGAGGATCAGTCTGCCACACTGAGTGACCACTGACACCATGTGTCACAGCGCAGACAGATGTGACCCTTAAGCCTCACTAGCAGCCGCTTGGGCAGACAGCCCACTTACGGGTCCAGTATAGGTGGGGGTGGCAGGATGGGGCTTTTCGTCCAAGGGATTGTGGTTATTAAGGATCTGTATTGAGGTCAGGTCTCTGTGTCCGACCACTAACAACCCGACAAGGCTTGGAAATGAAGGAGCGGCAAGCCTAATCCACTCTACCTTTCACCTAAAGCAGATAGTCTTGTCGGAGTGCAA
Source organism: Spondyliosoma cantharus (assembly GCA_900302685.1). NCBI lineage: Eukaryota > Metazoa > Chordata > Actinopteri > Spariformes > Sparidae > Spondyliosoma > Spondyliosoma cantharus. The sequence continues at coordinate 1,613 of OMLP01002411.1, read as the reverse complement.
GTTAGGATCTTCTACATAAGATGGCTCAGTCTCACAGATGTACTCTCAGAAGACAAATAATCTCTCCTTTTCAGAAATAGGCTAAGGTCATAAATCATGCACGCATGGGGAATAAAATGTCTCCAGTCTCAAACACGTTCCCCAAAAATAGTTGAAGTCTCAAGCACCCACTTTATTTGCACTGAAACAGATACGATTCCAGGGGACTTTTATAGTGTTTAGAAACGATTCCATAGACGAATGAATCCTCAATGTGCCCTGGTCAGTGAAGCACTGAGCTGGAGATATGGATACAGAGTGCCCACACATTGGGTTTGTGCTGCAAGGGTCAGGGGGCCTACAGTTAAACAGAAACATCAGTTCACACAGTCAGGAGGCTTGGGTGTCATCTTGGGGGCAATGTATGAATTCCAGAGCTCCTACCTCGCTTGCTGTTTGCAACGTGGTCAGAAGGGGCAGTGGACAAAGCAACCTGAGGAGCTACTAGACGAATTAAAAGAAGGAAAAAAAACAAACAAAAATAAATATGATATTGCAATTAAACAATAAACATGTAATGTCAGATAATTAAGAGTACTGAGCATCATGCTTAATAATAAATGTAACAGTAAAAAAAAGAAGGAAACATATGCAATAATGATGAATGATGGCATTGAGAAATAAGGAGTGACTTTGCCAAGTGATGTTGGCTGCATGTAGCAGCATCTGTTACAAACGCCTTAGATGGCGAACAATCCTAATATTATGGTCCCTCTTTAACGCTTCATTTCATTAACAAGTGCTTTGTATAATTCAAAGGCCCGTGTGTGTGTTTCCCCAGACAGAAACTATCCCCTGACAAACTACTCTCCACCTCAGCGGAGGCCAGCCAAGAATTTTCACCTTATAAATTTGTGCACAGGAGCGTGGCTAAGGAAACTGGCTAGCAGTGAACACATCAATCCCTCCATTCCTTTCCGGTCATAAAACAAACAGTGGGAAAAGGAAATAATAGGCCCAGCCACTGCCATTGTACTGGGCGACATAAGCCCCTGACACGTACACTATGTGCGCTTGGCTGCAGTCATGGAAACACAGAGCTGAGTGGTTGTGTGCTAGTTGTTTGCGAGGTGGCTGCACATCACATCTGCACGATGGATTAAGCTGAGATGAGCCTCACATCAATCTACATAAGAAGCACCGTGAAACCGCTCCTGCTCCTCTTCCTGATTCGCTAAGATGGGACTGAGGATCCCTAGAAGCTCCGCACATAATTAAAATCGAGTGTGTATGTATAAATGTACAGCGCACACATTGAGAGGATAATGTACGGCACTGCTGCATGTCGCGACATGAGTGCCGCATGAATACACAAGCCTCCACGGAAGGAGCCAAAGCCCTTTATCACGAGCAAGACAAGCAGACTGAGGACGTTTTTATTGGTTTGTCAGGAAAATAACCCAGATTGGGAAAGGGGAAGATGCTACCCACAAATACTCTTAGCTACCAAAAGAGTCATTCCTTGCTCACTATGTAAACACCCCGAGGTAAATGAATTTGTGAAAAAAACATAGTTGTTGCATATTCTGAGATGCCTACCTTCTTTTCGGTTAGCGACACCTAGGGATGAGACA
>OMLP01002410.1:274-11859 GCA_900302685.1 Spondyliosoma cantharus | reverse complement strand
GACAGTCTGGTGGTCCAGGCTGGTGGAGAGGACGGGCTGCCAGAGGAGACCGGGTGGGAGGAGCCGGAGGAGGGGGCGCCGTGCGGGGAAGACGCTGATGTAGCCAAGGCCATCATGAATGACTCTGGAGGAAATGAAGGTGAACAGAAGTAATTGGGACTGACATCACTACAAACCCACGTTGGACCGACAGCAGTGCGGAAACAAAGACGGATTTTAAAGGGTCAGTTCACCCAAATCACCTCATCAAGCCATAAAGATAGTTTTGGTTTTAGTCCAAAACATAATTACAGGGATTTACAAACCTATAAGGATTAACTTTGTTTTACAAACCTGTACCACCGTCCACATCCTGCAGTGCATGAGGATTAACTCGCCTGAGTCTGGGCCAGTTTTGTTTGCTTTTTTTCTGTCTAATCCTTCATTTTTCCAACAAAAATCCATTATTTGTATGTCCTATATTAGCGTGACTATGTAATATTTGTTCAAGGACTATATTTAAACATGCATCGGCACCAATGTGAGTAAATTAAGGGGTTTGTAAGAGCCTCCGTTCTATTTGTGTATCATTATTTTATACTATATTATTCCCAGCCTGACATTTAACAGTTTTCAAGTGCTTCCTTTCCCCTTTTTCCAACTTTTTAATTAACATAACAACCCCTGCTTTAATTTGCTCTCAACCTCTCGCATGTAATTTTCTCGTCACCGCGCGGAGTCCCTCTCAGCACGACCCTGCTCCACATTTACACAGCTTAATTACACATTCGCACCTGGGAACCGCTCCGGAGCAAATATGGAGGTTAAAGTGCCGCGCTCTGAGACACCGCCAAATTAGTGTGTGCGAAGTGGCACTAATTCACTTTATCATCCATATTTTATACATTAGTCCTGGGATTTGAAACTGCATCTCGCTTGGCAAAAAAAACAAACAAGCGTAAGAAAACAGCCTGTACCATTTACAGACAGACGTGTAATAAAAGAAGGGCGATGATGCTGATGGTTTGCTCACCCGGGTCTCTGCGGACTCTCCGTCTGTCCTCCGCCAAAGCGCATCGCTCAGCCTGGAGGAAGAGACGCTCCAGCATCACCATCTCGGCCGACGGACTCTCCTGCTGTGGAAACCAGTTCACATTCCCCCGTCACACACACACGGCTTCGCACACCACTGAGAAGACGCTGAAGCTCGTTTTAATTTTTTTGTCTCTCTTGATAAATGTCGGTGCAGAGGAAGAGCTCGGCCTCACCTGGGCTTCTCTAACCAGTAGCTGCCTGTATTTGTTGACCATGTCCTTGGTGCGTTTCAGCAGGAAGCCGGACACGGTGTCAAACTCCTGGTCCACTGAGAACACAAACACCATCACAGTCACTTTCACCGTCGAATAAAATGATCTGCAGCTTTTCCCTCTCACATCTGAAAGTATAATGAATGTCTCGGATTTCAGGAGAGGATGACTAGAATTTTAAATAACAGGACATGTTTAGAACTAAATTAGGAATAGAGGTAATAATAAGAATGATATAAGTTGCTTGCACACCTTGAAGTTTGATCCCATATTTTACAGCACAGGATTTTGTTTTTGGCAGATCAGATCAGACACTAAAACCCAGAGTAAAATTAATAATAACAATTTGCACGAGTACATTCAAGCGCTGTAGAAACTAGCGTAGCTCTGATTGATTAAATAATAAATACGTAAAATCATCAAACTGCTTGCTGTCTGTTACATTAAGTCAGGATGCAGAATGTTTCTGTGTTGACTTTTGTTAGAAACTCCAGGTATCTTGATTGTTGTAAGGGTTTTTTGACATAGTTGTATTGGTAATTCATACAAGCACTTTGTCCTGTTCCACCCACATTTAGAGAACCTTTATATAGCCAACTTAAATATTGTAAATTGTCAAATAAATACTAATCGTTCATCTAATAGTCTGTCTCTGTCGTTCATATGTTCAGGTTGATGTTTTACCGTCACCGGCACATTAACTGGCACCAACTTATAATTAAAATCTAGATATATGCTGTATTGAACTGGTTATACTAGTTATTTGTGTGCTATTAATATCAAAGTTGGACCATATTTGCTCTTTATTTGTTGACTGAGGACCATCTGCTGTCACCTTTTATTCATTTTGGATCTTTAGTTAGTCATTTTCTTTTTTACAAATCATTTCACCGGCATAAATCGTCAGTACAGTCATCAGCCGGAGGTCACCTACCTAAGTTGAAGTCATCCTGAGTGGGCAGGTGACCAGCGCAGGTGTGGTACGGCAGCAGGCGCCTGACGGCGTCCTTCAGCGTGGAGAAGGCCGGGCCGGTGAACGGGCTCTGAACCGCTGCGTGGTCCAAACAGATCCGCTGCTGAAACCTGAAGAACGCGAAGGTTAAAGCGGGTCATTACAACACAAAAGCACGGTAAAATAATGTGTTTTTCAGTGCGAGATGGGAGAAAAAACTAAATCAATGTTGTGCTGGGCGTGAAGAGTCAGAATAGTTTGCGGGTGTGGGCTCAGACGTTGCAGGGACGGGAAGTAAAGGTCTGAAATCCAGCAGCAGTGGGCGGATTAAGAAAACAGTCGTGCAGAGCTCCAATACAAATCCCTGACATTTTTTTTTGAAGCAAGTGGCACACGGTGAACCTCTGGGTCAGGTGCCCTCCTTTGCCCAGTTGGAGATCAGATCACTTTGGTAGCTGTCTTACTCCTGTCAGATGACCCAGTGGAGGTTTAGTTGTAGTATTAAGTAGTATTAGTGGCCACAGTATCAGCAGCAGTAGAGACAGTAAAAGTAGTCCTAGAGGACTCAGATTAAAAAAAGATTACTGAGGGATCAGAGTTAATCCACGACTCTGAAACCAGCCAACTGTTCATTAATTAATAAATTAACTGGCTGATTAATACTGAGGTATAAAAAGCTTCTTTGCAGTAGCATCAATATCCAGCACGATCCTGAATGAGCCGACGCAGGAGCCGTCGAAGAGACAAAGATCAGCGATGAGCTCGTATTAATCCGCTTTCTTCACTTTTACTCCGACTCAAAACCCAGAAGTCTTAAATTAGGCTCTTTGTCGCTTTAGTCACATTTTTCTGAGACACGTTTTCAGATCAGAACCTGTTTTCATGCATTGTCATCGTCCACTGACTGAGCAGAAAGTGTTCCCGTCCAAACTCGAGCGACGTTTTGCTATTTCACGGTTTATTCTAAAGGTGCCGCTCTCTTACCTGTGCCGGCGCATTGCTGGTGTGAGCCTCTCCTCTCGCTGCTGCTCCAGAGGACCTGCCAGCTGGCAGCCAGGCAAACGTTACGGATGAGATCAAAGGATGGAGACAGGGGTGCGTTTTCAAATCATTAATAATGCGTTTGCTGCATTAAACAAAATAATCATTTCAAAGCCTGGAAACCGGAGCCAATTCAGTTTAATCCACACGGGAAATTATCTTTGACTCGTTACACAAATTATAGTATCAGTTGCTCTCGATGTAAAACAAAAGGCACAGGTGAGGATGATTAGAGCTGAAACAATCCGTCAGTTAATCAGTTATTGGCACAAATTCATCAACAACTTTTTTTTTTTTTTTTAATAATGGTCATATTTTTAGAATAAAAATAGACAAAAAAGTAGTTTACAGCTTCTAAAATCTGAACATTTGCTTATTTTCTGAGTTGAGCGTGTTGATACATTTAACATCTTTGGGTTTTTAACTGTAACACACTTAAATATGTCAACTTGTGAGCAATTTTCACACTTTTACTGCCTTTTTAAAGACAACAAGATTTATCAGAAGGTACCTGACAAGTTATTTAACAAAGAAAATAATCATTCGATGCAGCCCTGGAAGTAATTCATGCAAAAAGTACACTTTTAGATTACATTTTTTACATGTATATCAAGATAATACAGTATATTGTATTACTTACAGGGATTCTTCCCCCTGAATTAAATAAACATGTTTTTCCCCTCTTACCTGTAGTGTTTGTTCATCTAGTTTCTTTGGTTAAGCTGTCGAGTTTTCTCTCCGATATATTGGAACTAGACGGCACTCGGCTTGTCGTGACTCTAATCATCAATTCTAATCATTTCATCGGCGAGTCCAAGTGGACATTTGTGCCAAATTTTAAGAAATTCCCTCAAAGCATTCTTGAGATATCGCGTTCACAATAGGAATGAACAGAAGGATGAACAACATGAAAACCTCGCCGGTGCAGAGGCATAAAAATAGTTCCTTCCTGAAACTGCTCACAACAAGGTCTGTGGATTATCTTATGTAACTGGGACATGATTTCTGGAAACGGACATTAATGTTGAGTTTTACAAATGTGATTTGTTTGGACGCTTCGAGCACCACAGGCTGAGAGAAGGCAGGCATCTCTGACGCTTATCTCCAAAACTCGACAACTCAATCAAGAGCGATAGACAGTTATACTACAGTTATATTTTAGGGGAAACTGTCCCTTTAAATGTACTCGAATCAAAGTGAATGGATGCGTTTCTCACCTTGGTGACGGTCTGCTGGCTCGTCTGGATCGGGACACTCTCTCCGGGAGCTGAGGGCCCGTGAGCTTGGACTCCCTGGGCTGCAGGAGAGGGCGGATGGACATCGAGAGTAAACGCTTTACTCTCCACGACCAAGGCAGCTGTTGGCTCTGAAATAATGATGACACGGGTGATGATGATGATGATTGTATTGCAGATCATAATAATCATACCGGTGATAAAACGATCATTTGTTACTGGGACTCACTGTTTTGTGTGTGCTGTTGGACAGCAGAGTCGTCTCCTCCTTTGGAGAGACCAGCAGCTGTGGGTTCAGGCTGCTGCTGAGGCACCGAGACACGCAGAGGCGAGCTGTGGACCGAAGTGTTGACTGAAGACTGAGGCTGGGGGACGGACGGCTGGACCTGGAGCTGGGGCAGAGGCTGGGAAACTGATGACTGGATCTGGTTCTGGGCAAATAAGGCCGGTGAGACCTGGAGCTGATGAGGGACCTGGTACTGGACCTGGGGATCAGGCGCTGTGATTTGTGGGACTGAACTCTCAGGCACGGCGATCTGAGGCCCGGTCGGAGGGGAGAAACTTGCCGGAGCTGATCTGTCGGCGTCCTGACTTGGAGGGGAGGGGCAGATCAGCGGCGCGTCCTCCGGGTCCGAGTGAAGCGGAGAAACCTCGACACACGGGTCGGGCATCACGGCGTCCTGACCGGAGACGGCGTGGCTCTGTGGTTGGCTCTCTCTCTCGCTGGGGACCGGGGAGGCGAGCGACTCCATCGGCACCACTGGCAGCGCTCCAACCAACAACTCAGATGTGATGGGAGAACTAAGTGCTTGCTGCGGAAGAAACGATGAAGAAAGAAGATGAGAAAACAGCTGTTGGATTGATTTTATACGTCCTGTTGGAAGCAGTCAGCCAACAGCTCCTCGCTGCTGTTTTTCTTTGCGTTTACATTGATTAATTTTCTTCACTGCACTTTTATTGCCTTTATTAAATTTGGGAGAACTTACTGCATTATTGCAGCGGTATTGCACTGTAATTTGTTTAACTTTATTCCACTTTAACTGATCTTATTTTCCTCTTTATTGCATTTTAACATGGTGTTCTACTGCCGGCGGTGCGGATCTTTTACGTCGTCTCTTGCTGTGCAAATAAACTCACTTTGCCTTGAGCAACAGCAACAATAGAAATTGTCATTTGTGGCTGGGAAACGTAACACACGGCCATATGAATTCAGCAGTTCATTACGAAAAGAAGGCGTTCTAAAAACAGCCTTCTTGAACATCACAATTTGAATTTTTCTCGCGTCAAAACAAGCGACCATAAAATAATACAATCTTCCATCACGAGCATTTCATCGGTGAATCTGCAGGAGCTCGTTGAGGCTCTGACCTGTTGCAGATGGTGCATAAAGGCCTCGTTCTGACTCATCGAGTGGGTCACCTCCTCCACTACTTGGGTCATGTCTGCTGGGGGCATCAAAAGTTTTGGGATCTCCACAGGTGGCGGTTCAGGAGGAGGCTGCAGGACCGTGACTACAGGAGGAGAGGAGGACTGCAGCCCTGCAGAGGGGGGCTGCACTGACACATGCTGGAGGACGTGTCCGTAGGGCTGCAGAGACGGAAAAGAAAGACAAATACATGGTACACAGTTCTAGATTTTTGGAGTCCGGTGGTCAAGACTGCATTTCAACATTTGTAATTACCAAACCGGATATTTTTAACGACAGGTGGCAACATAACAAAACAGAGTTTTTACAACGAGATGTCTGGACAGTTTCCAACAGAACCAGATAAGTCAAAACATAACCTTTTTCTAATCTTTAGAAAAAGTGTTTTTTTAAACTTAACCTGAACATAAGCACAGAGTTTTGACAACATAAAAGTACAAATTGTACATAAAGAAACACAAAGGAACATAAAGTGTCCAAGTATCTGTGGTTTGCAAAAAACTTACATTGCCAACGTTTATTCTGGCGACTGGGTTAAACAAAATAGAGGGTGCAAAGGCAGAGACATCCTGATTATCAGTTCCTTGCTTAAGCTTTGAAAAAACAGAAGCCTACATTTCCCATGATGCAACTCAAACACACATCTTTTGATTAAACCCTATCTCACTGGTAAATGCCAGAAACGCATCTTTCAGAACTTCACGATCCCCGTTTATATCCCGGGCTTTTTCTGCTTGATATATTTCTCAGAGCCCAAGCAAAGATGTCTCTGATGGCACCATTACGTTTTTTATCTCTACTTATTGATCTTGAGTCAGTGTTGACACTGTGTCACTGTTTTCACAGGCTGAGTAGCTCCTCGAACGTGATGAGTTGACTGATGTGGAGGATTGGAGCGCCCGTCTGCACTGTGTTATCTTATGGATCTATGCAATATTGACAAAGATGAGTGGATGGATTACATCATCCAAGCAAGTTTCAAGAGTATGCCGACTAGTCTACTGCTTCTTATAATCAGATCATTGTTTAAGTTGTATTTCAACCAAAATTGGCAATTATTTATTGTTTCCATCCTCTTAAATGTAAGAATTTTCTTCCTTTTGTCATTCTTGACAGTAAATGAAGAGTCTTTGGTTTTGGACTGTTTAACAAAAAATGAATGGAAACAAACTTTATATTATTTGCGCGCATCAATTAGCAAAATATATTCAAACTACTCTTAGACAGCAGCATGGTTTGCTACCACAATGCTAAATAACACATATGATAAAAGAGGATTGGATCCATGTCTCACCTGTGGTAGTTGGTGGAAGGTCTCCTCGGAGCTGGTCCGGTCCTCCTGGATGGTTCGTTCTGGCAGCAGCACCACGGAGGCCTGCTGGAGGCTCAGCTGTGCGTCTGTCATTCCTGTCTGAGGAGCCGGGGCCGGGGTAGCGAAGGGCAGCCCCTGAACTACTGAGGGGCCGTTAACGATCGAGATGGAAGTGAGATCTGGGGGAAGCACCCCTGAACTGTTGATCAAGGTTATGTGGTTTCCAAGAGCGGGACTGTGGACCAGGGTGGCACGCTGCCCCTGTCCTCCCGGAGTGTAGGTTCCAGCCAGCTGTGCTGGCATCTGGAAGACAGTGGGGGGTGCTGACTGTAGATGCAAAGGTCCTGAAAGCACAGTGGCCTGGCGGAGTGCTAGCTGCCCTGTAGGGGTGGTGAAGACAGGGCTGAAGTTCAGCTGTCTTTGGGGCACGGTGAGAATCTGAGAGCCGTCTACGAGCTGCCCGGTGGAGGGAGTCAGGCTGTGGACAGATGGGCCTTGGTGACTGGTGTTCAGCAGTGGTCGAGCTGCACTGGCAGGCTGGGAGATTGTGACAGGGCACTGGCCTGGAAGAAGGAACTGGTTTTGGCCTTGGAAGAGTCCCTGAGGCTGGAGGACGAAGGAGCCGCCCTGGTTGACCAGCTGCAGGCTGACTGGTTTGGGGAGCTGCTGGGTGGGCTGCTGCGGTGAAGCAGCAGGCTTCCCGCCTGGAGTTTGGGAGAGTAAAATATTTGGTGAGGCAGTCCCAGGGACAAACGTGAGACCTGGAGTGTGTTTTTGCCCTGAAGGCTTGGGGCTAATTTGAACCAGTCGTGGCTGGATGCTGATGGGCAGCTTGGGTTGGATGGGGAGAGGGGCGCGCTGCAGGACGATGCCCGGAGCTGCTGCCGCTGCTGTCGCCCTCAGGGTCGGGGTGATGAGAGGACGACTGGTCATACTGGGAACAGCCTTGTGGATGATCATACTGGATCCCTGTGCGGGACTCAGGGAGAAGGAGGTCTCTGGAGAAGCAGCAGGGAACACATTTCCAGGGAGGAGCCCCATCAGCTGAGGCGGGGCAGCAGGTTTTAGAGAGGGGCAGCCTGGGCCTACAGCCAGGAGGGAGGGCTGGGGAGGCTCCACTGCTGCCTGGGTGTCTCTGGGCAACACCGGCGTGACGGGCAAGGTCACAGACTTGGGTATGAATGGTACTGTGGGTGGAGAGAGGAGGGGGGCAGGTGAGTACAGGGACAGGCTGTCCCCAGTCTGGGCCAGACCTGCCTCCAGAGCCATGGTCTGCTCTGTGATCTCAGCCTCCTGCAGGCTCTGCTGGAGGATATCACATGCCACCTCTGCCTCCTCCGCTTCCTCCACCTCTCCCTTCTTTGCCTCAAATCCAGCCTCCACAGGCGTCCCACCTTGCACCACCTGTGGGTCTTCCCCACCCTCCGGCGATGACAGGAGGGCCTCCTCCAGGAAGGACAGATCCACACACCCGGGTGGAGGCGTGTCTGGGGAATCCCTGCCATCTCCCAGCAGAGAGACGGGGCTCTGGAGGAAGAAACAGTGGGAGCCAGACAGAGAGGGACAGAGAGTGAAAAGGACGGGAGAATTGTGTGATTAGCAGGATTTAACAGGAAGCAGTTTCTGGCACAGAAGGAGAGAAAAAAAATAATAAATCGTCCTCCTGGGGAAAATGCTGGTTGTTGTGACGCTGCTGGCTGTGGATCCAGACACTCACCGGGGCATCTGTGAAGAGGGAGGGCTCCCCAGAGGAGGAGTTAATGAGCAGGTCTTCAGTCTGCAGCTGGTGGGATAAAATCAGACGATTTTTAGGTTGGGCTCACAAAGTCACGGTGAGAAATGCTCTTTAGCGTTACATTCTGACTCTCTCTCACACTTTCAGCCCTCCTCCGCACTTCTCGCCCGACCGCGAGCCAAGAAATATTCACTTCTCACATTTATCATTTGCACTATTGATTTTCTTATTTGAGTCGCTCTCTATTTAAGACTCTTTTGTTACCTCATTGGTCCCATGAAGGAAGTCGTTCAGGGCTTGGGGGTCACTGCGAAGACGGAGGAGAAGGCAGAGATTAGAAACACGATCAAAATCGGTTCAACCTCAGTAGATTTTGCACATGAAGACGAGTTCAAGAAGAGATCGCACCACATCTAAGCCTGACTGGCTGTTGGATGGAAGCAAGAGTCTGACAAGACTTACCACAAAACATCAAGTAGACAAGTCCCATCTTCATCCTCCATGTCAACTACGAGGAAGAGGGGGAAATTATTGAAATGAAGGATAAATCAGCGAGGGAAAACCAATGCGTTACACACATTTTGCTGCTAATACAGCTGCAGCTTCTTGTTATTTTCATTATGGATTCATCTCTAAACGACAGGATTTAATACAGATGCCGATCTAAGTCACACCAGCAGTATCTCTAAAGTCGTTATTCATCATCTGAGGAATATCTAAAAAAAAAAAAAATAAGAAGCTTTCTATCCCAGTCTGACTCAGAGCAACATATGGATTCCTCTCCTCTGTAGCTCATTCAGAAAGCTGCTGCCCGGGTGCAACAAGGACAAGAAAAACGAACAGTCTTGTTCTCATAAATATCGTGACAACTTGCTTTCTGTATTTAAGATCTTCCTCTCAGGGTACAGAGCTGCTAATGGCCTCCACAGTGCCCTCAGTTTACCAACCCAGCAGATCTCTCAGATCATAAGGAACAAATCTAAATTATCCAACAGGACATTTTAGACTCGCACTGACAATGACTTTATTTAGAAGCAACTTTAAGACGCTTTTATTTGGTTTAGCGTTCTCCTAAAGCAAGTCACTGGTGACAAACTGAATAAATGAGGGGAGAAACATAAAAAAAACAGTCGTTCTGGGCATTTTCCTGGCACGGTCTGGGTCCACTTGTCCCCCTTAGAGGCAAAGAATCGCTTCAAATCAATACAAAGTTGTTCTGAGTGATCACCTCTATCCCTGTGATGACACATTTCTATCCTGATAGCAGTGATCTCTTCCAGGATGACAAACGCTCCCATACGCAGGACAGCAGGGCTCACTGAAAGGTTTGATGGGTATGAAAATGATGTGAATCAGATGGTGGCTGACACGTTCGTCAGCGCTCTGCACCGCCATCATCAAAACACAAAAAGAGGGAACATCTTTTGGAGGAATGGTTCATCCCCCCCCCAGCAGAGTTCAAGAGACTTGGAGAGTCAAAGCCAACGTGCAATGAAAGAAATGTCCTTGAAGTTGTCACCCATCTGTATATATTAATCTAGGATATGCACAGTATCTGTAATTACTTTGCTTTATGTTTTATTGTTTGATTATCATGTAAAGCACCTTAAACTTCTGCTTCTGTATGAAATTGTGCTTGAATTTCTTCAATTAATCACTTGTTTGGTCTATAAAAAGTCCGAAAATTGTGAGAAATGGCCGTCAAAAGGTCCAAAGCCCGAGGTGACGTCTGTAAAATGGACTTGAACGAATTATATTCAATTTAATACAATACCAAGTACCAGTCAAGCAAGATATAATATTAGCAGTTTGCATTTCTGCTAATGACTGATATGTTCATATCTGTACACGTCATGGGCTTCTATCACACTGATGTTTCTATAAACTGTGTCTTATCACGTTCACACGACGTGTTTACGACCTGACTGCCACATCAGCAGAGTTACGCGATGGTGGAGCTACAAGCGAGAACGCCGTGAAGACAGCGATGACAGTTTGAGACGGTCTCTCAACATTTCTGAGTGTGAAACCAGCGGATATTTTTAAGGAGACCTCAGGAGAAATATCTGAGGTGAAGCCGGCACATCTCCAGCTGTGATTGTCCGGACAAAGCCGGGTGTTGTTAATGAGACCTTGGGTTCGTCTCCAGCTGAGCAAAACAGGTATTTTAAGCCAAAAACATATGTTTTCCTGACCCGAGTGCCTAAACCTAATTAGACCATAAACAGTGTTTACCAGTGTCTTAAACTGTGTCACAACAGAACAGATGATTCAACCAAGTGTCACCATATCCGCAGAAACATTGTCTGAGGCTGGAAAAGTAAAGTATTATTCAGTGTTTAAACCACAGGATGGGTGGAAAACTGCTTTTTGTGTCCAAAAAGACATTCGAGAGGCTGGAGGCAGCGACCGTAGACCGAGATGATCGATTATTTATCAAAATACGTGTATTTATCAGCCAAATTCTTTAATATCAACATCCAGGCGGCGACTCCTTATTGGTCTCCTTGAGAAGTTGTCCAACGCGAGACGTTCTCTCTCAGATTATAGATCGATTGATTTTCAGAAACCAGACCAGCTGCACAGCATTATGTTGTG
>OMLP01002409.1:0-10137 GCA_900302685.1 Spondyliosoma cantharus | reverse complement strand
TGCCAAATTGTTTAATAAATAGCAGGTCTACAAGCTAAAACATCAAAACATAAAACATCTGTTTTCCCTCCTGTTTTCTTTGTGGTTAACATAAATGCAGTTTTGGTTCCAACTTTTGCAGATGTGCTCTGTATCTGGTAATTATTACATGCACATACATGCACTTTTTCATATCTGCTCTAGACCCAGACTGGCAATAACTGTGCATTACAACAAATACAATTAAAAAAACAAAAACAAAGCTATTTTATTGAACAGCATGCTATTTCACTACAGCTTCTATGAACAAAAATGCAAATTTTCAATATTGCTTAACTTCAAGTTACAGATCTTGTATAATCTTGTGTATTTTTCAATAAAAAAGTGAAGCACGTGATATTGAAAATGTATCATGCGGGAGGAAAACTGCCTCCTTCGAGTAGGTTAAGATGCTAACCCTGTTTTATCAACACTCCTGCAGAACAATTTGCTTAAGATAATATCTGGAATAAAGTGTAATAAAATACTGTGTGTGTGTGTGTCGCGTAGGTTTATCCATACTTGTCCGCGCCACCACGTGTGATACTAACGTTACTAGCAACGTTAACTTGCATGTAATGTTGGCTAACGAAATACGTAGGTTAAAATGTTGGCTGTTTTATGTTTTATCAGGAAATTACATATTTATACTCCTGGCACATGAAATGACATTGGAAGCAATCAACGTTACTTAATTCACTTACCTCAATGTGTTTCTTAAGGTTGGATGGAGAGTTTTTAAACGCCTTTATCTTGTGGCACTTTAGCAGGCACAAGAGGCACTTCATTCTGTATGTTTTAGGATTTTCCCCCGTCCCAAGGTAGCCAAACATTGTTGCCAGGTATGACCACGGCAGGTGACTGTCGTCTTCTTCTACCGAAGGAGATGCTGCCAGTGTGGTAATGTCTTCTGTGTCTTCCTCATCAACGTAAACTGCGGAGGTAGCCATGTTGATCTCTGCCGCCTCACGCATCCCGCCCTTACCTCTAATCTTCGCAAGAGTACCGTACGTTGTTCTTTTCGTCCTCTCGGACACGCCTATTCCAGATAATACTTTGATGATTAATTATATTTCTATTTTAATTTGTAACAAGTAACGAGGTGGCAAACGTCAAAGTAACGGAGTAAAAGTATATTTTTTAACTTTTAAATGTAGTAGAGTAAAAGTAAAAGTCCTGATTAAAAAAAAAAAAAAACTCAAGTAAAGTACAGATCCTCAAAAAAACTACTTAAGTAGTGTAACGAAGTACATCTACTTCGTTACTATACACCTCTGTTGACTGGTTTGCAACTGAGCTAGTCTATAACTGGCAGTTAACCTGCTAGCTAGCTTGGTGGAATGATATGGATAGCTAACTCAGCTAAGATGCTTTTGTCCAAAGCGAATTACAATGAGTACATTTGTCACAAGAAAGAAACCACAACATATCATCATCCATATATAAGTATTAACAAAAAAAAAAACTCAGGAGCTACCAGTATTCCCAGAAGTAGATATATGTAACCAAAACTCCAGTATTTTATGAAAATGCACATTTTGTCGATGCTCATAAAAAAGAAAACTTTTCCTGTTCTATAGCACGTCAAATTATACTGGAGTCTCCAAAACACTAAACTTGGGGGATGTTCATGCCAAGTTTGGTGTTTTGGAGACTCCAGTATAATTTGACGTGCTATAGAGCAGGAAAAGTTTTCTTTTTTATGTCTACTATCTCCTTTACAGTAGTATCAAGAACAAACAAATGTGTAAATGAGAGTGTGCATGTATTTGTACCACGCATAGTGAGTTGTCTTAAAGACAAGGCAGTTGGTGAGTTATGCAGCTACATCTTCTGTGTGCTACATATGTGTGCATCAGTGGTTGTGTGATGGATCAGTCTCGTTAAACTTTGATTGTACGCCTGCCTTCCGGTGACATGATCAGAGTGCAGATGTGCAACTTGTTATTATTGTGTGTGATGGTGTGCAGGTTTCTGTGTTGGTGTGAATGTGAGACGTATAACCCTGTTGTCATATGTTGACAGGATAACAGATGTGCGAACAACACACACACATAGACACGTACACTTCAAAAGCTCTCCAGTAGTTAATGAATCAGTCTGTATTTGCGAAGTGCTGTCTTGAATAACACGGCTGCTTTATGAATAGAATGATGAAATTCTGATTTTTGAGGAAGTGATCAATATATGTAGTTTTGTGTCAAAAGTAATTTGGTGTTGGCCTAAGTTTGATGTGGCAGAAAGCCTATCTGATGTGCTCATACTTTCTAACCTTAAGAGTACACACAGCTGTGCAAAGCAGTGCAAGTCTCCACCATTTATTGGTTCACACATATCTGAGTTCTTGTTGCTCTTACTTGTACACTGACACTGTTTGTTCAGAATCCTCACGCCCACTTTCCCTCCACCTTGATAATGGAGTCTAGGTGGGGGTTGATTGCTTTCTCCTTCTGATGCAATTGAGTGGGTTCATTTCTCTGGTTTATTATTTTCTGCTTTGAACTGGAATTAATTATGCCCTTTATTGAATCAGAACAGGAAGGTGCAGAGTACTGAGCTAGCAGGATGGCATCAAATTGCCTATTTAATTATCAACAGTCAGAAATTTTGGCTGAAACAGATGTATTTGTCTGCAATCCAAAAGTAAACTGATACAAATTAATGTAGAGACAGCTGTAATTTAAACAAGTGGTAGACAAGTTGACTTTATAACTTTAATTTTCATTTAATCTGTCAGGCTTTAAAAAAAATGGTGCCATTCCACATCCACTGTGTTTATTGAGCTCAAAACTAAATCAAACCTCTGATGCCATGCATCACCAACCCAATTATTTGACAATTATGCAATCAACATTCTCATGAATCACTTGCTCTACCTTTAATACAATTTATTGTTGTTCTTAGGGAGAATTATGTTCACCAGACATTTTGAGATTGAAAAATGTTTGAGTGTCCCAGTGCTTATGGGATAATGGAAACTGTGATCTTGAATCAAACAATAACATATCACAGTCTTATTAATCTCAATCATGTCGTGTGTGTGCATTGTAAATTGTGTGACTGACTCTTCGGCACACTTCAGGCCCACATGCTGTAGACACGAGACTTTGTTGTGGTGGTATTGGAAAATGTCTGTCTGGAAAGGGCTAGTGGCACATGAGCATGCATTTCAGTTTAGTTTGGTACTCTATTACTATTAGTTACTAGTACTATTATGCAGAAGGGAGACACAAAAAAAAATATTTGAGAAATATTATACAGCCTAAAAATTGCTTTTGGTCATTTGGCACCCTACTTCATTTGCTATGTAATGTGATGGTGAGAACTTGATTTTCCTGAAAATGTTTCTGGGTTTTTGTACCACAGCCCATGTCTTGGTATTAAGCTTTCATTTCATTTATTTTATTGAATCCATGCACAATGTTCTGCCCCTTCCAATGCAGTGCATCAGAAGGGAAATTGCCTGTAAAAGGATAACAAAGAGCACATAATGATACAAAAAAAGCCATTAGGAATCAGAAGAAAAGCAGAGGAAAAAGGCGGTCAGCAGAAAGAGGTGGAACTAGGAGAGGAGGTTTGCTGAGCACAGGACATGTTGGAGGGGATAAGGAGAAAATGGAGTTGAGTGGGTTGGAGGAGAATAGTGAGAAGCCAATACGGGAGTTAGGGATAAAACAATGGCTTGTTTCATCAATTATGCTGCACCTGCAGTGCAAAGTGCTATACAGTAGCTCTGGAAGTCTACTAATTTTATTTGAAAAGGTAAAGGAGAGGAGAGATTTTGAAATTGTTTTAACTGGGAATGGGCAAATTACACCAGCCCTGCACACAACACATGCATGTACACACTGTGAGAGACAGTTCCATCTACAGTTTCTTCGAGCTCATTCCAACTTTGTAACAAGCAACCAGTAAGCTTGTCTTCTTCTGTGCCACAAAGGCAATTACACCAGCAGCCCCCTCACCTGATAAGTAAAAAGTGCACTCTACGCAGAGGTGTGCTCGATGTCTCATACACTCACATATTAGTACATTTGCTTGAGTAAGCTCCATGTTTGTTTGTTTTTACAAGCATCTATATGAAGATTAATAATTCTTACTGACAGTGAATGTAGTACCTGAGGTCCTTGAGAAGAACGATCCCATTGCATTTGTAAATTTGATTTTCAGATGTCTTTTAAAAAAGGAGAAATTTTAACCTGCTAACACAACTAGACAAAAGGTAGGTTTTTTCCTTGTGAGACTTGCAATATATTTACTATTTATATTGATAATCTGGCCAATAGTTGTTAAAGTAAGTATCTTGTACTACACCCAGTGTTGTATCAACAGACTGACTGACGGATAAAATGTTGACAGTTCATGTTTCTGACATGTTCACATTCGTAGGCTACCTCTACTGATACCTCTACAACACAAATTACATATTTATGGCCAGACTTTCATATCGGGAGTTGGAGGACTGCAATTCAACATTTGTAAGTGTGACAATGTTGGATGTTTTTAAGAACAACCCAGGTCTATTTCTAACCATGTTTGTGGCCACCAAAGCAGGTATTTTAAGCCAAAGCATATTTTCCTAACTCCTACCAAAAAACCTAACAAGACCATAAGTATTGTATATAATAAGTATATAAGTATACGATAGAAGTCATATCATAAGGCTGAAAATTGAACCGACAGAACTGTAAAATTGTAGCATCAAGAAATTAATAGTTTTGAAAGACTTGGTTTGCAAGGTTCAAACGTACATTTCAAACATTAATTTTGGATGAGCAGGTGACTACAGATACATGTACAGGTTCACTCATAATTACTGGGGAAATCTGAAGCCTCCTAGGAAATTACCATGTTGATCACATGGTAATTACCAAGTGCCTGTTTTGATGGTTATGCAAATCCTTTTTATTAAAAACTGATGAACAAACTGATTAAACATGTATTTTACATCCTTTAATGCCCTTGATAAACTTCTCGAAGTAACTCATTTCAGGACTTACAGAATTAGGCAGAGTGTATTCATTATTTGACAGGCATTTCTGACAGTGTCTGCTGTGTTGGATAGGAAAAAAACTGCAAATCACATACTGTTTCTAAATGTAGCACTTCAATATTTGAATAAAATGGATGTACTTGTTGTTAGAGGGAAAGCGATGGCATTTACAGAGTGATCCAGAAATCAATTGAAAAAACAATTCACTCAAAAACTTCTTGGCTCACAATAAAATACTGAGGCCTTACCTCACCGTGGTGCACCCACAGAGGGGTTTTCACTTATTATGTCTGATTAGACCTCATCACAGCACTGTGTGGGCGTGTACTGGCTGTTTAATTGCAATATTCCTCACTATCCTCTGTACTTTAACAATCTCATTAGATCATGTAGTTGGTTGACATTATCAGCGTAGCTGCACACGACTTCAACTTGAGCAGAGGTCTAATAAGCTTTTATTGAAAACACCTTTGTGGCTGTGCAGAGTCCTCATCTTCATGATGTCATGTTTTAGACTAGGTTTGTTGTTGTAATTATTTTATTGTTGTTTTCATTGCAAATTATTAAAAGACTTAACTTAATTGTTGTCTTCTTTCTTCATATGATTGTCGTTGTTGTAGACCCTTTTAACAGCAAACATTTAAACTTATCCAAGCAGGAAAAGCACAGGTGGAATTAATAACACTTATGATGGCCCCATCCCTCACTCCTTGGTCTTGCACCTCCAGCTGTCGGTTAGTGCTGTGCCATGCCGGACTCAAGATGCAGCCGGATGAAGGAGCAGAACCGTACTGGAGACGGAACACAACCGACATGTATCCAGTGGAATCTTAGCATGAGGCTGACCTCACCTGTGTTGGATTGCTGACACTTTATGATATGTAAATCTAATGTGCCATCGTACATTAGATTTACACATGATGAAGCATGAGCGATCCGATAGCCTGTGGCTGAAATCTAACATTTCATAGCAAAACCGAAACATTTGTTTAGTAGTGGCCACTCTGTTTACATTTGTCAGTTACAGGCTAACAGCTCATGTACCTTTTTTTGCAAATGTATTTTCATGGCTTTATTGAAGGGACAGCATGGAGAGATAACAGGAGATGGGATGAGAAAGAGAGGGGGGATGACACGCGGCGGGGTCGGTGACATGAAGCGAGGGGCCACAGGTCATACTCAAGCCCAGGACAGCTGCAGCGAGGACTGGACCTCTTGTCACCGTCATCTGGCTCATAAAGTGGACAAAAATGGGAGGACACACGAGGGGTTGCGGAATAACAATGAATCATTTAGTTACAAAATAGACTATGTACAAAAGTTGTGGATGTACAAACTAAGGAAAATGAGGAATAATACAAGTAACCATCCAAAAAGCCCCAGCCAGCATCTGGCCTGCAATCAGGCAGGCATTAAGCGGAATGCTGGCATCAGGGTAGAAAGAGAGAGAGAAGACTGGCAGCTCCTCAGGTTTAAACAGTTAGGCTACACCAGGCCCTTGGTCTAAGCCAATCAGCAGCTAGCTCTGCTTCCTCTCTGGACTCGGCCTGTAACTCAAACAATAGAGAGACACCTGGTGCCCTGGTGGTACTCTGCACCCCCGTGAGGGAGTAGCAAAACGGGCACCGTGTATATGCACCGTATATATAGATATACTATGATAGATAGATAGATAGATAGATAGATAGATATGTTATGACTCGGTGCATGTTATAGTTGTGTCCCTGTTGTTGTCTTGTGTACCTCTCCTCTCGTTCCAGATCCCCCTTCCCTGTCTGTGTGGTTTTGTCCTCCTCCTTGATTGTCTGTCTCCGCCCTGATCACCTTCGCCTGGTGATTGTGTGTGTGTGTATTTGTATAGTCCCTGTGTTTCCCCTGTCTGTTGCCAGTTCATCTTCTTGTACCCATGCAGAAACATCCCAGCCTTTTGTTCCGAGCGTCTACTAGTGTTTCTTGGTTTTGACTACAGCCTGTGTTTCCATCGACCTCGCCTCTGCCTAATCACTGCCTGATTTGTCTGCCTCCGCCAATTGACCGCCTGTGTACCGATCTCCTGCCTCTGCCTGCTCCTTGTCTGATGTGTTTGCCTCCGCTGACTGACTTCATGTGTACCAAACCTATTTCCAAGTAAAGACAGTTGCCTTGCCTAACTCTGAGTCGTGTTGTGCATTTGAGTCCAAACTATTGTTGTAGTTTCCCTGGCCGTGATAGTACGAACTGGCCATAATATGGACTCAGCCGACGCTGACAATATGCGTGCTGCTCTCCGGGCTCAGGGTGGCCGCATTCATGGCAATGAGGAGCGACTTACCTCAATCGCTGTGGAGTTCCATGAGATGGTTAGCCAACAACAGAGCTTCCAAGCCTTCGCCTGTGAACAGTTCCACTCCCTGGATGAGGGGACCTATGCACAACCATGTCGGCTCCAGCAACCGCTCCTCCAGCAATTCTCCTCCGCGGCACCTCCAGAGCGCCAGATCATCAGCGCCCCCTGCTGTCCAGGAGGAACCTATGCAGCTGGGAAGGAAAGGACTCGACCCTGAAGAGAGATGCCGCCGGATGCAAGAGGGTCACTGCATCTACTGCTCACAGAGAGGCCACTTCATCGCTTCGTGTCTGTTAAAAGACTGGGCTCACCAGTGATAAAGAGAGCGCTGGTGAGCCATGCCCTTTTCTCTTCTGTCTCTCACCGGCTGATGCAGGCTAAGCTGGTATCCCTGTCCCAAGCGCTCATTCTCCCGGTGTTGGTGGATTCTGGAGCTAGCGAGAATTTTATGGACTGGCGTCTGGCTAAAAGACTTGAACTGAACCTGTCACCCTGGCCCAACACCTTGGATGGTCGTCTTTTGTGCCAGGTTACCCATCGCATACCGCCCATTCAACTCATCATGGCTGAGTTTTTTCTTGGTCAACTCTCCCTCTCATCATGTACTGTTGGGCCTTCCATGGCTTATCAAACACAACCCACAGATTAACTGGGCAGCTGGGGAGATTGAGAGTTGGAGTAAGTGTTGTTTCTCAGTCTGCTTCCCCATAGAACTGGCTCCTGCATCTCCAGTCTCATCACCTCCTCTGGCTTCTAAGGATGAGGATTTCACAGACCTCTCGGGTATTCCTGCCTGTTACCAGGACCTGAAGGAGGTGTTTAACAAGGCCCGAACTACTTCTCTTCCTCCACACCGTTCCTACAACTGCTGCATTAACCTGCTTCCTGGCTCATCTCCTCCTAGAAGCCGGCTCTACTCGCTGTCTGCTCCGGAGAAGGAGGCGATGCAGACGTACATCGACTCTTCTCTGGACGCAGGGATCATCCGTCCATCTTCCTCTCCAGTGTTTTTTATCCTTCTTCGTGGATAAAAAAGATAAAACTCTCCGACCCTGCATCAACTATCGAGGCCTGAACGAGATCACTGTTTGTAACAGGTAATTTCTTCCGCCTTCCAACTTTTACAAGGTACTAAGTTTTTTTACGAAACTTCGATCTTCGTAATGCATACCATCTGGTCAGAATAAGAGAGGGGGATGAGTGGAAGACTGCATTTAACACTCCTAGTGGACACTAGGTTTTTACTAACGCTCCAGCTGGTTTCCAGGCCTTAGCGAACGATGTCCTCCGGGATCTTTACCTGGATGACATTCTTATTTTTTCTCTGGATGAGTGGACGCATATCCAGCATGTGTGCCAGGTAATCCAGCGCCTCCTCGACCATCAGCTGTTTGTTAAAGCTGAGAAGTGTGAATTTCATGTTCCCTCTGTCTCATTTTTGGGATTTGTGGTCTCAGGGAACAGCATCCAGATGGACCCTGCTCAGGTCAGTACGGTGGTGGATTGGCCCACCCCTACCAGCCGCAAGCTAGTTCAATGCTTCCTGGGGTTTGCTAACTTTTACAGACACTTTATTCGCAACTTCAGTGCTATTGCTGCCCCCTTGCATGCCTTTACCTCTCCCCAGGTCAAATTCCAGTGGAATCCCAGGCGGATCTAGCCTTCCGGAAACTGAGAGAGAGCTTCACGTCGGCACCCATCCTCTCCCTACCCGACACCAGTTGTCAGTTTGTAGTGGAAGTGGATGCATCAGACCTAGGCATCGGGGCGGTTCTTTCTCAACGATCGCACGCTGACAACAAGCTCCATCCCTGTACCTTCCTTCCCAGAAAACTCTCTCCTGCTGAATGGAGCTATGATGTGGGGAATAAGGAAGGTCTAGCAGTTAAGGTGGCACTGGAGGAATGGCATCACTGGCTGGAGGGAGCGAAGTTACCATTTCTAGTATGGACGGACCACAAGAACTTGGAGTATATAAGGTCCGCCAAGTGACTCAACGCCAGGCAAGCCAGGTGGACTTTTCTTTAATCGTTTTGATTTTTCCCTGTCTTACCAGCCTGCTTCCAAGAATGTTAAACCTGATGCCCTGTCTCGCCTGTTTGATCTGGACTCGAGTCCTAAATCTTCCAGTTCTATCTTGCCTCCTTCCTGCATGGTGGGGGCAGTCATCTGGGAGATAGAAGAGAGGATCAGACAGGCCAATACTAACACTATGATACCCAGTGGTTGCCCCCAGAACCGTATGTTTGTCCCTGTCTCTCTCCGCTAGCAGGTGATTCACTGGGCTCACACCTCCCTCCTGTCCTGCCATCCGGGCATCAGAAGAACATGCTTTTTGATAAAACAACGGTTCTGGTGGCCCGCCATGGAGAAGGAGGTGGGCGAGTATGTAGCAGCCTGTCAAGTGTGTGCCCGGAACAAGGCTTCTCGTCGCCCCCCGTCAGGTCTTCTATGCCCTCTTCCAGTGCCCCATCGCCCCTGGTCTGACATCTCCTCGGACCTTGTCATGGGGTTGCCCTCCTCAAAAGGTAACACCACTATCTTAACAGTTGTGGACAGATTTTCTAAGATGGTGCACTTTATTCCTCTTCGTAAGTTGCCCTCCGCCAAGGAAACGCCGGAGGTCATTTATTTATTTCCGACTACATGGCTTCCCTAAAGACGTGGTGTCAGACCGGGGACTGCAGTTCGCTTCCCGATTCTGGAAGGCTTTCTGCTCTCTCCTGGGGGCTACAGTCAGCCTCACTTCCGGGTATCATCCTCAGTGATCAAGCCAGTGAAGGAGAGTCCTCTGGTCCCA
>OMLP01002403.1:0-10771 GCA_900302685.1 Spondyliosoma cantharus | reverse complement strand
AACCCAGCCCCAGCCCCATCACCACCACCACTTTTTTTATTTTTTCATTTTTTTACCCCACCCCTCTGCAAACATGTCACACTCAAACAAACACGCTCGCCGGAGACCATGAAGTGATGTATTTCAATGTCTATGCTCAATTTCATAGCCGCCCACTAGATTCTATCATTCTTCAGGGGCCACGGCACACTTCCCCAGGATCATACACAGTCAGAACCACAGCAGTGAGGCATGGCGCTGCTTACATAACTAGTCATCCACATGAAACACATGTACGTTCACACTGGAGTCAGTCGTCCCTGCTGCCTCACTTCTCAGGCTCTAACCAAACATTCTGCTGTGACGTATAAATATGGATGCTTTCACTGTTAACTAATTACTTCCTGCATGTTGGAGCTGGAAATGAGTTTTAAAATAGCATCATTTACTGAAATCCCATTTCAGGGAGAGGCAACAAGGGAGGTGCTAAATGCTGCCTTCTGTGTATGTGCTTCTTTCACTGAAATGGAAATAGAAAAGCCACAAGACAATTCAGTGGGTGCCAAATGTAGATCTTCTATCTGTCCTGTTTTACGTCGATTTAAATTCTATTAGGAGCCATACTTGAGCTATTTTTAACTACTACTTTTAACTTTAGTGGTGGGCTGCTGCCCCTTAGACTACAATCCAATCCTAAAAATGAGCTGAGTATATTACCCTTCCAACCTACTGTGTAACACTTGAGCCCCCACCTCCCTTTATGACCTCCCAATACTCTCTGCAATTAAACATTCACGTCTCCAAGCTCAATTAAAATAACTAACCTTTCCAGGGAGTTTCAACAACACGAAATCATCAAAACATTTTTCGAGTCCATTAAAACTCCAAACACGAGTCGACCAAATGTTTTGAAGCTCGATTAGATTCAAAGATTGCCTCTGAGGTGGAGGCTGCTGCAGATGTGCCACCTGTTCTGAGGTAGGACACCGGGGTCCCAGGCTAATGCTCCAAATAGCTCGTCTCCCCAACCGCCCTCCATCTATCTGTATGTATGAGAGGAGCATGTGTGCCAGCATGTACCTGCTGCTGGCTAGAGTGCTGCTGCCTTCAGCCCTGCATAACGCATGGATGTGCAGAGCACAATAAGTGCCCTCTCCTACAACTCTCATGGATGGAAGATGGATTTGTACCCTGCGTTTTCTCTCATCCTCCGCTGACATATGGATGGATGGATGTATGAATACGCTCCCCTCCTCCAACCCTCTTTGTGACTCCTTTTTTTCCGCCTTGCTGCTATCTACTGTGCCCCTCTCGTAGCACGAATGCATCTCATCATTCCCCCTGTGATGCGGGGATGAGCGTGGTGGCCACAGGGAGCCGAGCCTCGGGGACAGTCTTAACCAGAGCCCCTGAGGACTCTGCTGATTAGTCGGGCCCATAAAGCCCCCTGTCACAGGAGGAGCACTGTGTCAGACTAGCAGAGCATGACATAATCAATTTGCATGTTTATGTACAAACACACATACAGATGATATCATCTGAAAGCTTAATAAAAAGCTGTTTTTTTTCATAACATCTAAGGCCTGAAATTTCTCCCTAACAACCATACTGTCCTGACCTCAAGATGACCTAACTCTACATTAACCTGAATTCTCACAAAGATGAAACTCCTCCTCCTCAGACTAATGCCATTAGAGCACAAACATGCAGCCATGACGTTGAATTAATAACCATTTATATTGATTGAGGTAAAAAGGCCATACGCTGTATTTGTCTTCATCTTTCATGTCAAGTTAAGCAACGTAATAAGCTCATAAATTATGGAGCAATATTTTATAGCCCACTTGGCAATTAACAGACACTCGGAGACTCGGAGAGTGCATCCCGTCTCTAAAGACAGCAGCGTATACATCTATATTTATCAATATCGGCCATATGTGTTCTGAAACAAGAAATAACTCTGCTGGCTTACACAAAATGATGTAACATGCGTCGATGAATAATTGAAAGACCACAGGCAAGTGGATTGAATGTTAATGTGGCACAAGGATATGTCCCGCCTCCTCTGTCCTGAACCGCTGTCGCCATTGGGCCGTTCACCTGCCACTCACAGAGAGATCTAGGTTCAAAGCTCTAGGGGATTGTGGCTTCTCTTTATAGCAACACTGGAGAACCTACAGCGTAGGTTCACTGAATCGCAGCAGAATTGTATGAGTGAAGACCAATGAGGCATTAACGAGCCATTCTAGCATCTAATTAAGCTTTCTAAGATCCACAACCTATGGATGCCTGCGATGAAAACATCTCAGCATGTGCGGCCCTGGCATCAAGGCAACACTCAATTTTTTAATCCAACAATATTCCCTCCCTCTCGCCTCCCTGAAAATGTGCAACCTTGGTTTTGAAAATCTCCATAACTACCGCCAGCTCAAACTGTCGGTCAGCTCCTGCCTCACTTTATAAACAAATGGCTACACAGAACACTTTCATCCAGCGATCGGACACACAAGGTCAATGAAGGAGCATAATGAATATCACGCACTATAACACCTTCTCATGGCCAGTAGGGATAACAAGTGTGTTTGATTAGCTTGCGTTCGACTATAGCCAAGCAACAATGGCATGTTAACACACTGCTGAAGGGTAAATGAAAAGCCTCTTTGTTGTTTTTTGAGTTTTCTACCTGTATGTTCCCATTTACAAGGCCAGGATTGTTGTTGTTCCCAGTGGTGGAAGAAGTACTCAGATCTTTAAATAAGTATAATGAGACAATAGAAAAATATATGTAAAACACCTGCACTTATACTCCTACTTTAGTAAAGTATATATATTTTTCACTGTTGTCACTGGCTTTTATTAATTATTACATAATATAACCAAGGAGGTTATATTTTTCTGATTTGTTGGTTTGTCAGCAGGATAACATGAAAACTACTTACTGCATTTCCACGAAACTAGACCCCACCAGGTTTTGGTCCCGATCTGGCTAAAAGGCTGGATCCAAGGATTTTTTTCTCACTTTCTTTAACATTGCAAGAAAAAGGCCACTCTCACGTTTAACACTTTACAATGAGGACGTGAGTAAGTAATGCATCAGGAACAACTGTATAGTTAATGAATCGTCAGTTAGTCATCCTGAATAACTTTGATTTCATGACTGTTTAGTAGATAATGATGAGTTAGGCTTTTAAAGCACATTCTGGGAGATACTACATTCATCATTAGGTAATTATAGTTCATAAATATCTGTGAATCGACTTGTTCCTGATTAACCATCTCTTTGATATTCAACAGGCATTTCAGCTTCACTTGAATCCTAGAGATGATGATGATGTTAAAATTGGAGAGTCACAGAAACTATCCACATTAACTTCAGAGGCTTTTACGTTTGGCTGAAAAAATTTGCCAGTGGAATGTTTCTCAGCGGATCAGTTTAGCTGAATAAATTCCCGGGGTTACAACATGAGTGATGCAGGTATGGAGATGAGTGATGGCCACATGAAAGACGTGTTTGATGGGAATGCACAGAATGAGATGATATGGCTGTACAAGGGCTTCGGAGGGTAAGAGACGAAATGGAAGTGCAGCTTTGTCTCGGGCATCAGGCAGGCTCGAGTGCCCCGTTTAGAATGAGCAATATGCCAGGAGTGTGATTGATTAAATCATGGTCAGACATCTATGAAGTCAGCACTAACACCACGGGGGAATGATATACTCCCAGCAAGCTTACACCTTGCATTTCTAATTCACTGTGGACTTATAATGTTTACTTGAGCGTCTAAATTTAGCATCCAATTAATGTGTGGCTAAATCGTTTATTAGACATTTGAATTTGTGATCTGTCATTAAAACAAACAAACTAATGAGCGGCTCAAGTGGAATTAGTTTACAGCTCCAGAGAGGGATGCTAAGGAGCTCACGAAAGGGTCAACGCGTTTTTTTGTTTTTTTACTTCCTAGTTCTCTATTTTTCACAGACCGTAAGCTGTCACTCATTCTGTTTGGGCTGAAAGATATTAAATGAACTTCAGGTTAAACTATACAATACCACAATACACTCAATTATCGTTAATCGAGGCGCGTCCTGCGGCCTACGCGCTGGGCTGAGCAGCCTGCGGCTCCTGGTGCTGTTCAGCCTATTAGTGGATTTTCACAACCCATTTAAGGAGGTTTCCAGGTGAACACCGACACTGGAAGAGTCAGACGTAATGTGCACTTCAAATTGGACGTGGCTCCGAGGGTTTCACACTAATCCTGAGCAATGCGGATAGTTTTGAAGTTCACAAAAGTGACATTCTTACTCAAAGAGTACTTTCATGCTTGTTTGTTGACTCCAGGAAAGGTCACCAGATGCCTTGGGGCAAGAGACTAAAATGACGCAGACTAAACAGACGACAAATATCTTTCAGAAGCTGTTGATGTAGCATAACTCTAATGGCAATGTTGTGCAAAATAAAGGTGCTTATTAGTTCAATTACTATCATGCAGAGGACACAATTGACCCTGCGAACGTCTCCGGTTCCACAGCCCACATGTGCTCCTCCAAACTGCGGCTGTGCATTCTAGATAAGAAAACAGTTACCATCTACATTGTAATAGAGCCCTAGTTTAAAATCATGTGTCAAATTGATGAAACACTTGTGAATGAGGAATAATTGGTGTGACGAGTAAATCAGAATTTGTTCACCCTGCCCTGCCATTTTGTTTTAAGGTGAGCGTCATATTATGTATCTCCAAATTGTCTCCAATTTGTCACAGAATCAAAGTGAGGTTAAAACGACCTAATTGGACTGCAGAGGAAATCGAGTGTGTCGCATCTGCCTCAGGCTGGTCCGATTGCAGGATTTCACTCTGGCTCCGCGGTGTTACACGCTGGGGCAAATAATCAAAACCACCATCCATGGCCGAAAAAATGAACCGCACAAGCATGGTGCGGTTTGAGCTGTTCTATTTCACGTGACACCGCCACTGTGCTCATTTGTTGGTCTTAAACTGTTCGACGGAAAAAAAAAATTGGTCCGATTCCTAAACAGAATGCAAAACTAATTATTTTGGGAGATAGGGAGATGCGAGCGAGGAGAGCGGTGCATCCTTATAGATGAGTGGAGATATTTTGGCTTCTTGTGTGTAAGGTGGCTGGCAAGGAAAAGGTTTATTTTTAGCAGCATGTTTATGTAAGTGACTACCATGTTGTGGAATAATGAGGAGGCTCTCTGGGCCCTTGGTGGAGCTACAGAGACGAGACTCTCCGAGCAGCAGAGGGTGATTGAAGGAAGCTAATGAGCAGGAGGGAAAAAAAGAACACAGGAGTAGAAAGGACTGGGATAATAAAAAGCATGAATATCCAAAGGAAATATGACAATTACCAACGGGAGGTCTCTGTATAGCAGGAGTGAAGAGACAAACAAATACAGATGAAAATGGTGGAGGAGAATGTCAATGCAATAGGGGAGATAATTATCATGGCCATGAAAAAAGGACCACTGGCATGAGAAAACACAGTTTTATTTGATTTGCTGAAATTTTGGCCCTAAAAGCAGGAAAAAAGGGACTGGAGTACCCGTGAGCATCGCACTGCTGTGATTTATGAGCTCATTACTGCTTTACAGCTAACATCCCAATTGCTTTATCTCTTTACTCATCTCAGCATTACAGGCATTTTTTCTCTCCCTGCATTTTGGTTTCATAGCCAGCTCTCATTTTTATTTCTGTAACAGAGTTTGAGCTCCGGTGCTATTTCAGGTGCAGCTCTCTGGCTCAATGCACTTAAGTGCTGTGACTCACGGCAAAACACTACAAAACAAAACTCTCCTCTACCTAATTCTGAAATCATCTCTTGTTTTTTCTTCAATATCATATCATTCACGTCCTTTTCATTTGCACTCCATTCTCTCGCATACAACAGGCGCGCTCACACATGATCCGGTACCTCTTCTCAGGAGGGGGCTCCTGATTGGCTGCCGGTGCTGCCTGCGCTGTTTCCTGCAGGTCAGGGATATTGGCAAAGTCATCTTGCTCGGCCACACCAATGGCCAAAGCCAGGACCACCATCTTCCCTTCTCTGGCTCCCCATAAAAAAAACACGATAAGAAGTAGGAACAGAAAATAGAGAAAGAGAGGCGAGAAAAGAGAACAGATGCCAAGGAGAGGGACACCGGACATAAAGAAGGTGTGGTGCGGGGGGAGAGAAGAAAGGAGAGGTCATTTCAGGTGAGAGCATGGACAGGAAGCAGAGAGGCGGCGGGAACAATTAGAGACCATATCAGAGTAAACAGAGGAAGCAGAAACAGAGAAAGTGGTTATAATGGGGAAGATATGCACATTAACACCCCAGCAGTAAGCACTCAGTCCAGGGAAGGATATTAAGAGGATACCTTAACCTGAAAGGCCAAATTAATAAGACTGTAACGCGTCTAATGAAGAGGTGCTGTCAACAGGTGCAGGTTGTGTTCACACCATACAGACAACAAATAATTAAAGGAACGGCTGATGATTAGTTAATGATCGTTAATGGATGTGATATTCAGCGGCTCGCACGTCGGCTTCCACGCGTTTCAAAAGGTACGTACGTGCCCCAAACACTCACCCGCCGCGCCACGCCGCCCACACACTCAGTAGTAATTTATCTAGTTATTCAACCTGCCTTCTGCTTTCCCTCCAGATTCACCTTTCCCATCGAACATGCCTGCCGTCTTTCTCCAGAGTTAAGATTTAATTAAGCCTCATTAAGAAGATCTGGACTAATTGTTTCTATTTGAGTGACACAGTGTCTTGAGGTGCTCGGTGTGTGTCACCGTTTCTGGGTCACTGCTCTCTCACTCTCCGCGTTGCACTCTTCTCATTTCATCATCTCTAGTCTGCTACACTATGCTCTCCAAATCCCCTTTCCTCCCCTTCATCCCTATCCCCTACTCTTTAATACTCTGCCTCCTCATCACTGCCTCCTTCCTGTCACCCACACCCACGGGTCTATAGCTTAAGCCTCTGACTGCTATACAATACCTCCTCTAAGAACGTATGGTGCTGCCAAGCTGCGAAAAGATATCACCCTGAACTTTTCTTTTTTTTTTTTTTTTTTTTCACACGTTGTCAAAAGCTTTTCTAGCAGCACCACGAGGCCTTGTTTAATAATCCCCCTGTTTTATGTCTCGGCTACACCAGTGATTCCAAACCCTTTACTGAATGTCTGACCTACCCCCCCAAAAAAACCTCAGATTAGCTCAAGTAGGCTCATCGCTGACACCACCTGTCAATTATGAAAACATTTTAAGTGGTTTTACCTATAGGCTAACCTATTATTTAGGCTATTTATTCATTAGTTTTAGCTCAAGATTTCAACAATTTATCCAACTTCATCCATTAGGCTACTTTAAGCAAACTATAACCTTTTATCCCTTACTTGTAGTTACCAATGTCAACCTTTCATCCGTTTTTTAGCAAGGCTAATTATTACAACCTTTAATTTGTTACTTTTAGCTAACTATCTCAACCTATTAGTTAGGCTACTGCAGGTACACAATAACAACCTTTTGTCCTTTACTTTTAGCTAACTTCTTAACCTTATATCCATTACCCTACCAAACAATTAAAACGATTTTTCCATTGCTCTCAGCTCAGCTCTCATCTAAATTTGAACTGTTTAGCCATTAGCTTACTTTCAGCAAACAACAACATCTTATCCATTACTTGTAGCTCGGCTATGACAACCTTCATCAATTAGTCTAGCAGCTTACTTGTTGCTAACTATTTCAATCCTTTATCCGTTACTTTTAGCTGATTTAGCTTCTTTACCTTTAATCCATTAGCAACAATTATGATTTATCCATTACTGTCATCTAAATATGTTAACTTCATCCATTATCTTACTTTCAGCAAATGATGACATGTCATTCATTAGTTTAAGCTACATATTTCAACCTTTTAGGTAGTTTAAACTAATCTTTTATCCTCGCTTTTAGCTAACTAGTCTACTAAACGTTTGTGTCACTAGCCTACTGTTGGAGAAGAATTACAGTGATTTAGCTATCCTTGCTCTTAGCTTGCAAACTAAAACCTTTTTTTTCCATTTGCCTAATTTTAGCTGACTAATTCAACCTTTCAATTTTATTTAACTATGGTGTCCTTTAATCCATTACTTTTAGCAAACTTCTTCACCTGTTTATCCAGTTTTTCAACCTTGTATACGTTTAGCTAACTATTTAGGTGTGTCCTTAACTTTTACCAAACTATTTGACCTGTTTATCCATTATATAAGTTAACTATTTTGATAATTTGTCGGCTGATTAATTTTTCCTAACTTTTTTAACTGTTTGAGTCTTTGAGCCTACTGTTACAGTAACTCCAGCAACTGCGTCACGTGGTGTTCATGTGTTGCAGCCGACTCTTTACGTGGGTCTTTCTTAATCTAATTTTATTAATGAACTAATTCATTCAATGAGCTAATCTACAATCTTCCCACATTACACACACACTTATAACAGTAAGGTACTGATACTATACAATAAATACATGACGGGTTATTGGATCCCTCTTCTCCCATCACCTCAAGAACGAGCATTTACACTCAAGAATATTGGCAAAACGCTTCAATCAATGCAGTGAACATTAAAGAAGCAGAGGCAGGAGTGGGAACAGACATTAACGACACTAGGATAAATTATTGATTTAAAGCCAAAAAGCATGAGGACCAATCACCCAAGATATCCATTTGGTCAAATGGCTCCAAACCCCAGATATCTGTGTCAATCACATCAACACATTCACTGAGCAATGATTCACCAAGTTGGGAATCTGGCCAGCATTGAAATGAAGTGGCTTGAACAATGGGTCATGTCTATTACAGGACCGTTTTGTCATCAATCATACGAGGTGTTGCTGTTGCAGAAAAAGGAAATACAATGACCTCAATCTCACATCAAAATGATGAGTGCTTTAGTTGGCTATTATAGGCGATATTCTCAGTGACCTTGGTGGTGGCATGTGCTACATCGCTAATGCTCAGTTAGCTGAGGGCATTAGTTGAGCTGTGTCATAATCGAATGCTCAGAGAAGCTTTAACACACATAAAAAAAAATAAAAACCAATAGTAAAAAAGCTACTGTAAAATGGATTTAGCGCAAAGGGACATTAAACACATGTTGTACCTTGGCAGTGTCCTTCCTCATCCCTTCATCTCCTCCCCCTCCACTTCTGGCCTAAAGTAACAATATGTTGTAGAAGTAATGGTGCTTGTGACATAAGATCAATGCTTCAGGGTTAGCACAAATCTACACACAGCTGCTTAACCCTTGTTCTTATACTGATGCACGGTGACACATGGACTGTGTGATGTACACATGCTGACACACATGTCGGCAGGCTTGCAGCACAACCAGCAGATGTGGATTCACTGTTAGCATAAAAGATGAAATGGCATCAGACAAATTGATGCCATTTCACTTTCAACTCATGACATACAGTTGAGGCCTCTTAGTGAGTCTCCTAAGTAGGATACTCAATAGTCATTCCAAAGTATGGCTCCGAAAACAGTGTGAATATAAAATATACTGTGACATCTGATGACACCATCTCATGAATATTATCGACTAGCACCGCTAGCTCTGTCCTGTAAAGGCAATTGCAGCAGACAGGCTGAATGCCATCCAAACAGATGTTACTGTTTAGCAGAGCATGCAGTGTAAACACTGAACAATTTATCACAGAGTGGGATAGAAATAGCCCGCAATATGTCACAACTGCCTTGCCATTTTTCGTGCACGTGATGTCATTCGTTCTAAAATTAGGAAAAAATGTATTCTTTAACAGATTGCTCAATAAGGAGCTTCGCAATTAATATCGGCTGACGCAGCGCCGTGCATTCATACGGACAGATGTTGGAATCTATATTTGCTCAACATGTTTTATTTCACTGAACGACTTGCAGTTGAGATTTGACAGGATCATAAAACATTTCAAGTAACTGTATTTACTGAATGAAATCTAATAAACATAATCTATGATTGTTAATGTCATTATGTGATCTATGACGTCTTGATGAAGATGAAATGTTGATCCATCTCCTGCACCACCACAGGGCCTACGAGCCAACAGACAACAGCTTATTTACATTAATAACTCTTCCCTTATTAGCATTTATAATAGAGTTTTCAGTTAAGCCAACCTCTAGCCTCCTCATCTGCGTCCAACTCCATCATCCCACATTAACATAATAAGATCTAACATGGACTGAATTGCATTTGTAACTTACAGTGAAAGTGATAATTAAACCTTGTGTAAAAGAATCCTGCAAATGCTCCAAACACGCAGTCTCAATATAGCTGTGAACCACCAACACACACCTTACATGATACACATTCATACATGTATGCACACAAGCACACAGTATACGTATTTTGATGGACAGAGGTAATATCCTTCCCTGGATAGAAACTGAAAGAAAACACCCAAAAGAAAAGGCACAGATAAAGTATTTCACATAAACAAAGGTAAGAGCAGATCAGTCAGTATTTATATACGTTATAAACTATTTTATTCTAAGACATTAAAGCAAAGAGATACCTTAAACAAACATATAATATAGCACTGCACAGCATAGCATGTACCATAAGACACAGACAGAGACAGAAGCCTAAGCAGGTGACATCACTAAAGACTCGACAAACACATGAAGGAAGAGCTGTAGAGACTCACAGGAAGGACTTGACGTCTAGGCCACGATTCCGGATCTGGTCCATCATGTAATCCCAGCTGCCAGGATTGGCACGTGAGCGCCCTCCTGCACCACCTCCCCTATA
>OMLP01002401.1:0-10633 GCA_900302685.1 Spondyliosoma cantharus | reverse complement strand
CCCCCAAACTCACTCACTCACACACACACACACACACACACACACACACACACTCACTCACACACACACACACTCACACACACACACTCACACTCGCATCCAAAGAAACATCTGCTCTCATGTGATGAGAGTTAGGCTGGCAACGATCACTGAGGTTGAATGTAAGAAGGCAGTGCATGGAAAAGGCAAAACTGGTATCAGGGATTGATTAGGTGGACCTGCTCTCCGCCCGTGACTCGCTGTGGCTCACGGGGCCGTCTTGGTGGCTGACTGTTGCTGTGGGAGAGGGCGTGTAAGGGGGCGGGGCTTCGTTCACGCTAATGGAGTCTCCACCCTCAGAAATGAGAGGAGTGTGAGGGGAGGGGCAGGGAGCGGCGGCCTCATCGCCATGTGCACACTCACTATATGGAGGCGGCTTCAGATCATCCTCTGAAAGGAAACATAAGAAAACAGGTCAGTTGATCTAAAAAAATAATAATAAAAAAAAAAAAATTACAAGAATTGGGTCAAATTAGCACAAGTACAAGTAGTTCTATTACAGCAAGACCCGAGACACCTGATATCTCTCATGTAGTATCCTTTATGGAAAAAAAGATCATACTGTACATGGGGGAGAAAATGAGGTTGCAAAGCAACATCAAGTAATACAATTAGTGCTGAAATGTCTCCACTTCCACCCGCTATAACCACATCCTGCTGTCAGATGAATGAGCACTTCAGATCAGATGGGATGCCATTTGCAAAAAGAGCAGAGTGAAACTTGATACAAAGACTACAACAAGTGGACGGGCTGACTTGTGTACTCACAATGATATATTGAGAGACCTAAATCTATAGTTGGTCATGCGAAATACACAGACATTTGAGTATGATGAGAGCACTAAGGCGGTTGACTCTTCTTTAGATATGACTGAAGAAAGGGGAACATCCAAGTGACTTAGCAGAGAAATAACATGGGAACCAAAGAGTAAGGTAACTCAAACAGTAGTAAGGATCTGACTGCTACCAACGCACCAGCAGTGAGCCAAGTACTTGAGCCCCTCTTAGCTAAAAGAGTTAGACTACAATGCTTACCATTTAGTGGCTTTGCTTCTGGCAGCACAGCTACAACAGAAAGTAGTCAACTCTTCACTACAGCTCAACAGAGAAAACCCTCAAGCTGTTGGTTTCATACTTATTCAGAAACTGATGACACAGTGTACTCCAAAAGCACACTTAAAGTTAACAAAGTATGTGAGCATTCGTGTGAGCTCAAAATCACAAGAGACTCGTTGACAGATATAAGTAATGTATTCTGGAGTAGCAATTGCAGACTCCATCTGGCCTGTATTTCTTGGCAGTGGCCCCTAAAATCAGTAAGAACATATGAATTTCCAAACTGGCAATCATTGCACTGATTCAGGTGGAGTCGTGATGAAGGGGGCCAGTTTATGTCACAATAGTTCTACATTATCCACCGTTATCACGTGTTGTCGTCTGGCAAACATAAATATCACCGGCCAAAATGTCCTTTGGGAAATACGCCAAATAAGGTAAGATGTTGCCCCCACAACCTACATTATGCACAAGCTAATTTTGTCTTCACTGTTAAGACAGTCGAAAATTCAAATTTTTAGACTACATTCACGCTGTAGCCTTTCACGTTTTGAAGTTGAAGTTTCACATGAGAAACTGCACAAGTGGATGGCAGCGAAGTCCTGTGGCTGACAGGAAATTATGAATAGAGACATAGAAGGGGAAACACCAAGGAGGAAGTGGCTTTCCTGGGTCGACTTCAGATCTGTTTGGAGGCAGCAGACTCATTGTACAGTGTTGTGTTTAAGAGTGTGTGTGTGTGTGTGTGTGTGTGTGTGTGTGTGTGCACGCTACCTCCAGAGACTGCCTCATATGGTGGTGGCATGTCCAAGTGGGAGAAGGATGCAGCTGGTGGCAGAGCTGTAGAGGGCTCTTCTATCGACAAGTCGTCCTGAACACCATACCAACTTGGCCAGACAGAGGTTTGCTACAAGGGAAAGGAAACAGAGAGTCAATGACACACATACAAAAGAAGCAGAAGCACTAATAAAAGTGTCAGTACACACAGGCAGCAAAAAGAGGAAGCTGCGACAGTCATTTAATCTTTTAGCTAAAGCCAACAATTCCCATTCAAGACTGCTTCCACTGTGAGGATACTCAGTCAGCTGGTTTGACTGTACACATCTCTAGAGAGGATGCTGCTGGTGGTTGTGACAATATTGGATTTACACATTCGCTCCTCCAAAGAGCCTACCTCATTAAACTCTTTCGCTCCAGGCCAAGACTGACAAACGAGTTTGAAGCACAAACATCACTAAACAAACAGCAAGACATTTGTCTTGGAGAGGGATGAAATGCAGAAGGTGTGACAGGCTTCAGGTATACTTTTTTCTGTGTTTGAAACATGTTTTTTTTGTTTTTTTTTTAACATCATGCTGACCAGGATGGAACGTTTTCACCCCAAACCCTGTGACCCGCGTTAACTGCCCATAAAGTCGTTTACACAAAACGCTGGAGCGAGACGTCTGCCTGTGGCTCACATAAACAGGTGGTGGCTGTGTACATTTCACCAGGATGTGACACCCGCTGTTAATATTTTTCCTGTGATATATTTCAGTATATCAGTCCCAGTCAGTTTTATTAAATGACCAGTTAGTGTTGCTCCTCTAACCCCTCTTCCTGCTCTGAAGATGCTCTAAATCATTTTCAAACATGTTAGCAAGCTAATTGCCACAGTTACAGGAAGAAGGAACATCCACTGCATGATTGGCTGAA
This sequence comes from Spondyliosoma cantharus, assembly GCA_900302685.1. Lineage (NCBI taxonomy): Eukaryota > Metazoa > Chordata > Actinopteri > Spariformes > Sparidae > Spondyliosoma > Spondyliosoma cantharus. Next base: position 7,843 of record OMLP01002401.1, on the reverse strand, counting down.
GCTCTTAGGTGACCACAAAACTGCCATCCTGTTGTTGTGGGCGTGATAGAGAATTATGAGGACAGATGGACCACAGACAGATCATGGCCCGCTCAAGGTTATTACTGCAGAAATAACCTATAATGATCTACAGAGCCACATAATCATTGCAACACATTTTTGCCCAATCAAATTGGGAACCCAGGTGAGCAGTCGCATCTCTGCAGCATGGGGAAGAATCGCCACAATTTCTGTAATCTTAAAGAACTGGACCAAAACAAATGTATACTCAAATAATCTACAAACTATTAAACTCTTCAATCTCTCTCCATGGACGGCATGTATCAAAAGTTTTTCCTCTTCTTCACTTTTCAGTTAAGCCGTGAACAAGTCTGTCCAAATTTGAGAGCGATACTACATCAAGACTTTCTTGCCCCTACTATGTTTGATTCATTTAAGCCCAGGACTCGAGTCGTCCTGGCGTCTCTCCAGAAAACTTTCAGGGTGCTGGGTTATGGATGACTGTGGGGCCTCCCTGCTGCACATTCCATTAAAATCTAAACAGGGAACATTATACACCAGAGACGGCAGAGGGAACAAGGGGGAGAGGAAGAAAGGAAGAGAAGCAGAAAAAAAACGGAAGAGGTGAAAAGAGAAGGATGTAAAGCAAATGGAAGAGCTATGGCACATAGAGGAGGTAGGACGGCTTGTGGGGCGAAACTGAACATGAAATTAGTCAGTATACGCATGCCTGATAAGACTCGAAGAACAGCGCTCATACTTGCTCTCAAATCAGACAAATATTTCAGATAGCACACAGGATGTTATAAGTTGTCTGGGAAAACCCAAGGTCAATAGTTCAGGAATCTCTCAGTTTTAACTGCTTCATTTATTTTTTCTATAACTGGGGCATTTCCTCTTACGTAAATAATCCAAACAATGCTAAAAATATCAGAGTCTGTGCCTCTGCCACAATGAAAAACATCTCAAAAGACGGGCTAGTATCAAGATTTACAGGAAATGACTACGCTGGCTTTTGATGAATCATTCCGAGAAAAATACAGCAGTCATTTATGCAGCATCTTTTGAAATAACTACTAAGAAGGGGGCAAGTTGGAAACCTGTTTCGTATGATTCACGGAGCATTTTAGGAAGGTTCTGAATCATGGAGATTGCTTCCAGGTGTTTTAGAGAGGCAGCTAAGGAGAAAGGCTCCAGGGGGAAACCTGACGACCATGAAAAGGCTATGCAAACTTGATGCTGAGGAAAGGTATTACTGTTCTAGACGTATCACTGAAAACATCGACGCGAATAAAAAATCATGTCTGAAAAGCATGAGTTGGTATAAAGGAATTCACAAAACAAGACAACTATCAAGGTCACTGCAGTGATCAAATGACTCTTAAAATGGCAGACTAGACAAATTACATCAACATCTAAAGTAAATCAAACCTTATCAGAGACTATACATCATCTCTTATGACTTCCATTAGACAAGAGATAGTAACAACAACAAAAAACACCCAAATGTAGAGGAATAATAAGACCAACGAAGAGGCATACGTTGTCTGTAAATCAGTCTTCTCCTGCCTTCTCGTCTGTCTTTTCTCATGATATTTGCACAAAAGAATCTCACAGACATGGTTGAAATTTTACAAACTTGTTAAAGAAAAGAAAAAAAAAGGCACCCAATCACACATTCACTGTAACTCTCCAACTTGGAAAGTATCATGGCTGTGATCTGCCCCGTCAGACCTCTGATGTCAGCAAGATTACAGAAACTTAACAGAAAACTTTACATGTAATTGTACTTGCAAACCACAAGCTCAAGTCTATCAATGCACATCCACCCGACCGCTCGTCGCGTCACCGAAAGTGAGATGTAAGTGAAAGCTGACTGGCTGAAAACCACATGCCCACGCGAAAAGAACAAACAACTCCTCTGCAAAAATGTAACACTACTGATGTGACCTTATTTGACTTTCTCTTACTCCTGGCCTGCACACAGTTCTGAGAAACCAAACTTTGCTTTACAACGTTCTGCTTCCAGTGTGTCGGTGCTGCCGCTTGGCCAAAAAACAAGCTAAAGTCGTTAAAGAAGATTACACAAACATTTTTTTGTGCTGTGCCCATAATTGCATGGATTCTTACTGGCATATAATGTTATAACAGTACAATTAAAGTTCATTTACCATTTTAAGTTAAATCTTAAAATCAGTTCTTAAACACACAGCCTGAGGTGTAGTTGGTACAATATGGCAGCTTCTCCTGTGCCTATTAAAAGCCTGACAGTGGGGTTTTGTATCAACTACTGCCTGTGAATAACGCGCCTACTAATTCCAGAATAAAGTACATTGTAATAGTCGAGTCTAGGAGAGATACAAGCATGGATGACCCAAGTCCTCAAGTGTCTGCTTGAATCTGAAAGTTTGTTTGAGCTAAATGCTCTGGTCGTTCTCTGTGAAGAAATGCTCAACAGTCTCTTACGTAATGTATGTTGACAGGCACACACACAATGGAGAGCCTCTCACATTATAGCCGCTAGACCAGCTACAACACAGGTACCCACACAGCAACTCTCTAGGTCATAAAATGTGTTTCTAGTGACAAAGCTCTATCAGACTCCCGGTCTTTCGAGTGGAGAAACAAGGACAGTAGCTGTCCCCTGTGTCTCCTGACCCTCCTGCCTCACACACTACGTAGGCATGATGTAATGCCTCCTGCATTCATTGCTCATCACTCTTGTGAGGGTGCAGTTAGCCCTTAAGCTCACTCTGGAGAAGACTGCGTCACTGCAACTTAATTCAACAGCAACATTGGAGTTAAAGCAACCGAAAACAGTTTCAAACAAATACAAAAGCATGAGGTTTAACAGGATCCTGCCTCGAGTGCAACATCTCTGCTCAGTGAACCAAACTCAAGTCTCCGATCCTACAAAAGGGCCACTCTCCATTTTATCCTCAGGCGCCAAACTGCTTCAGTGGTTGGCTGCTAGATAAGTTTTTATGTGTACAATATGTCCATGTTGTGGTCTGCACTTACACTCTGCCTCTCACACATCTGATGAAGGTAGGCCCTTCCTCCAACGATGACAATCTGGGCATTGCGAGGGTTGCTCAGGTAGGCTGCCAGCTGCCTTTGCCTTGATCGGTACCAGCACACATAGAAGAATATCTTGATGATGATGAATATGATGACAACTCTGAAAGAGAGAGGGGGACAGGAAAAGGGAATGGGACCAGGCTGAACTTTCAAACTCATCCTCTATTTACAAAAACAGATTATATAAGATATACTCACATGTACCAGTACAGCTCCATTTTTGTGAGATGTCAATCACAGAGTAGAGGCTCTCATTGCTGGGGAACTTGCTGATCCCTGGCCCAAACCGCTAATTACCCTGAAAAACGGAAACTATTTTAGGCATTTTCCCCCAATGAGCAATGTCATCACTAGATTACTTTATCTAATAAATTATAAAAAGCTATCTCAGAAGCTCAGAGCATCTCACCACTCAAGCTAAGGGTTCAATGTTAAATCTTCAAGCACTTTCTGTAACTTAAAACAGATGGTAAGTTTAGCACGACAGCTCCTCCCTAAACCCAGCTACCTAACTTAGCAAGACGCAAACAAGAGACACACAAGTACTCACTTCACGACGACAGCTCGACCTTCTCCCTTAGCTGGAAAGGTGTGCCATGTCCCTTTTCGTTCCGGGGAAGTGATGCGAGTGGAGCTCCAGGAACCAGCTGAGGCTACAGCTAGCTGGGTTTAGCTAGGCTAACGTGTAGCAGCAGGCCACAACAACAACAGCCGCTACTCTACTTACCCGAGCCGCGAACAAAACAACCACTGAAATTTACCTTCTTTGTCTACATATCTCCTTGGTATTATACACAAGGTCACTGCTACTCGTTAACTTAGCATTAAGAAAACAATTTAACTAGTCCAAGCGACTTTTTTTAGCTAGCGTTAACTGACTTAGCTCATCCCTGTGTGCTCAATACTGCCTTTGGTTTCACAGTGGGCGGCGTTCATTGGACTATCGCCTTCCTCGGTGCTTCCCGTAAACTGCTCCCCCCCTCAAACAACAGACGTAACGTTAATCATTACAATTAATCGGATGTTGTTGTTTTTTTTTAAAGTTGAATTGTCATTGTCGCTGTAATGGCGCTTTAGTGACCATTTTGCCAGCTAAGCAACCTGGAGCTTCTTTTGAGTCATATGATTATCATGGGAATTATGATGAATGACCGTCTCAGGTAACGTTCGGTTCATAGCTGATGTTTTAATTATTACCAAAAAAATATGTATGGCCCTAAACTACCATAAACGGTGAAATTGTTAAAGAGTTCATAATAGTATTAACAAGTTGAGGGAGAACACATCTCACAAAAAAGCCACTGAAAAATGATCTGATGATATGTTATTGCTAGTGCATGTCATAGTTGTCCTTTAAATGTTGTATTAATTCCGACGGTCTGTGAAGGTAGTTCACAGGTAGATAATTCATCTGACAAAAGGTTCAAAATGGGACCACATTCAGAAAAACATGTATTTCAACATGTCAAAAATATATTTATACTGTTATTTCGTTCGTTATTTAAGACCAGACGTTCAATTAACGTGTTAACGTTTGTTAACACCACCTTGAAATATTGAAAAACTATTCAAAAATACCCTTTTAAATGCATAGAAAATGTAACTGAATTGGAAATATGAAAAATAATCTCAAAGGTCATATCAGGTTATTCCTTTCTCTCAATTATTTGCCTCCATCTAGTGGTCGTTCTTTCACAATGCAGTGTATCGCTACAAAAACACATCCAAATTGAGTTTTGGAGTAAACAAAGACTAAGATAAATAAGTAAACTGAAAAGAAAAGCAGACCTATCACAATATATATGAGAAATATGTGGCTGGGCTAATTTCAAAGTAGACCACAACGAATCTGCAGTATCTTCAAGATGTCTATCATGGCAGACTTGACATAGTATTTTAAATGGTAAACGTTTGTTATCATTACTGCTAATGCCCTTATCAGATCATGCGTTGAAGTAAATAAAGGTGAAAGATCAATCATAGTGACAACATCCAACAGTCTCATAAAAAAGACCACAATGATATTGTAGTTTTTGTTTTGTCTGTTCCTGTGAATCCTTTCACAGTGTATTTATTAAAATTTAAAAACAGCTTTGGTGACAGTTATTTCAATATTAAAGTCATCCTGCAGTCTTTTGTCAAAAAACGATTTTTTAACCAATAACACATATGAGTCAATGATCATGTTCTGTGAATGAGAGCGGTTTGCAAAGCTCTTCACCAAAACCCGACCGGTACATTGTTGCCCAAAACTGTTTATGTTTAACATAGCAGTTTTTAATAGCAAATTAAACTTAAATTAACAGTACTTCATCAGCTACTTGTCCAATAAAACAAACACAATGATTTTTTAGTAAAGTGACACTTCTGAGTCCATTATTTTTCGGTTGTCTTCCACAATGATGGTCCGTCTTGGGTAGGTGTCCATGTCCACAAATATGTAACGAAACTCATAGTTCCCGTCCGGATTCTGTAAAGACACAAGAAGTTAAAACAGGGATAGCTTACATGAATAGTACTGCTTCAGGATGCCACATCAAATTCGTGAATTGCATTTTAACAAAGGCAAATACCAACCTCTTTTGACTCAGAATGTACAGTTCCTTTGAGGCCGGGCTCGGAGCCTTCGATGTAAAACTTAAGCTGCATATGCTTCCGTCCGTTCTTCAGGTACTCCATGTGACTGCAGTGGAAACACACACACAAACATAATCAAAACCCAGCAATACCTCTAATACCATGACTAAGATGCATACTTATTGTGCAACCTATCCAATACGTCCTTCTCTTGAGAGGGTGCTGAACACTATTACTTTTGATTTGATTTGTCATATTATTTAACCTGCACACTGATCCTAGGAATAAAAGTGTAATGTAATAACTGGACAGAAATGTGCAACTTGTTTTATTATCTCAAGTACTAAAAATTAACAATTTATTTGGACCAAGTGGTAAACTTCCCACCTGACTTGCTGCCTCCTCCCTCGACGTGTAGTCTCCCCATAACACTTGATTGGCTCTCCGAATGCACCAATCACCTACATTTTTGAATAACAAACATGTTTTAATGCTTTTTAAAGAAAACAAGAATTAAAGAACATGACTTCACATAATGTCATAAAAGGCATCTACATAAAACACCATGCAATAATTGCCACAATAAATGTGTGCATTGAGTGTAATACCGCACAATAAACAGTATAGTCGATCTCATTCTTACCTCTGGGTCTAACCTGACTTTGTTGAAGGCTTTCCCATAGATTTTATTTGGACTCGAGGAAGAAAACAGCTCCTGAAACACCACATATAACAGCCCACCTGAAACACACACACAGAGCAACACACATTATTGTTGTTTAATCTGACATGACATGTTAAATGTGATCGTGTGTAATCGGAACTCTTGAAGGCACCTGTCACTCCGAGCCCGACGAGGACGACTATGAAGTAGGTGAAATCTCTGCCAGCGTTTTTCACTGAAAGATATTGAGGTTAGGAGCCATTATCAGTCAACTGTAAGTAATAATTTTGTATTTTATGAAGGAAAATTATGATTAAAACGTTTGCGGTTTACAATGTCACAAATGCAAACAGGTGCTTGTTGTATTCAATAGATAAATGTTGCCTTTATGGCTTTTGCATAGCATTAAACTCAGAATCTATTTACTGTATGGACTCAATCATCATTAGGCGATGATTATTATTCTCTAAAATACTATAACAACAGATGATAAAAACGTTTTGAGCTACTGTGCATATGGAGAAAGCCCACCTAGATATGAATTTAAATGCAAGACCTGTTGATGGCATTGTCATGACAGTTGGAGATTATTTTATTATTGATATATGACACAGCTCATCTGTGTCAGTACCTTTCTGTGCAGCTGAAGCCTGCGGGCTCCCGCTCTGGTACCTGGAAACTGACTTGTCTCTCTCCTCGGGGTTGCTTTTATTCCTGGCTCTGAAGTCGAGGGAGATATTTCGCCGCCTCTGCGCCTGAATGAAGCAGCTCACTGCTGGGAGAAGAGACGAAGGAGCCTCGACTCTTCTGTGGAAGGTCAGTCTCGATACTGTTGACAGTGTCCTGTGTGTGTGGACGAGCACGCATTTCTGTGTGGCTGTCTGTTGCAGAGCTTTCAGTATCTGCACATAAGCCATGACTGTGTCCTCTGTGAGATAGCTTAAACTCCAGTTGACTTCTTGCACAGCCAGCTAGCGAGCAGAGCTAAGCTATGTGTTTGTTAGCACGGTGAAAGGCTAAAGTTAGCGAGCTAACGCATTGAATACTACCGAAAACTACCGGAGGCATAAAAGTGAATTATTTTACAACATGAATACATGAACATTAACTGTACAACGCCAACATACTGCTAGCAGGTGGGTCGGTCGTGTGAAGTGGTGTTTGTACTCAAGTGGGCGCATGTGTATGTCGTCACGCAAAGTCCGTAGGAATTATGGGAGACGGAGTTTTTTTTAATAATAACTTATCAAACATGAACAAAAAACAGTGTACACACCTTCACAGACTGATAAAAATATGTTAATATATTATATTTGGCTTCTTTAAGTTATTAAAATTGTGAAAGGTATATAAACTCGGGGCTTTATTAGATACATATAAATATATATGTATATATGTGTATATATAAAGCCCCGAGTTTATATACTTATTATATATTATTATGTACTTTCATATATATATATATATATTTTCCAGGGAACAAAACAAAAAATAATATTATTATTGTAATATATTTTTTTA
>OMLP01002399.1:0-10667 GCA_900302685.1 Spondyliosoma cantharus | reverse complement strand
CCCCCAGCGACACATATACACCAGCAGGCAATAATTTCACGCCATCCCTCAAAGCCCCCCCTCCATCTCCTATGCGCACACACTCGTACCCCTTTTTGCCGCAACCCCACCAGCTGCACAGTACTCATTTGATTAAGAGGGGGAGGACAGGGAGAAGGAGAAATGGTGGGGGATCACTTTATCAGGATGACTTTCTAAGATGGCTATCATCAGCTCCGAAGCTATCTCAAGCCCTTTTTCTGTGTTTACTTTGCTATTGTCCTCTCCGTGTATCTGTTTGTCTTCTCCCTGCAACCCCGATCAGAACTGTTCCACGGATATGTTTCCTGTGTTGTCGCATTTATGTGTAATGGTTAAATGAATGGCTCGCTGCTGGAGAACTGGGAGAAGATACCAGTTTGTGCCTGGGACCCTGAATGAACAACACTTTCTTTTATTGTAGTTTTTCCTCTCTGACAAGTTGTCTCGTCAGCCACTGGAAAGTTTTGCTCAACAAAAGAACAAAATAATAAAATCTGCCCAAGCAACCTACGCTTTGGTCTTTGAAATGTTGCATATGAAAATCTGTGTCCTAAATGTGCTGTAGTGTGCAATTTTCCTCCCCTCTCTCCCAGAGTCGTAAAACACATTATCATCAGGAGCAGCAGCAGAAGCAGCAGTGTAATTCATCCGAGGTCGTTAATATTCATCATATCATTTAGTCACAAAGGAAACTCATCTGGCTGAATGTCACAGATGTAATTAATGAAGTGACCCCAGAGGTCATGGCTCCATTCACCAAACGCCTTCCACACACACACACACACAGTTGCACATCAAAAGCCTTCCAGCCAGATACACACCAACACATAACATACAACCTGGAATATGAAACACATTACACGCAGACACCCTTGCATACCACAGCATTCACAAAATGGCTTCTCTCGGTTAGACCAAAGGGATGAGACCAAAGCATGCACCAAAGCAGACTTTATTTAGCTCAGTGGAGTAAGGGAAGGGGAAGGAAGAGAAACACACACCAGTAGAGGAGAACCAGGGGAAGGAGAGTATAGAGACACACTAAACCACTGGAGCAGGACATAAGGACAGGTGCACATCACAGGTATCTTTTTGGTCATCACTATGGCAACAACATATCCAGAAAAAAATGAAAAGAATAGTTTTACCTACAGTAAGGACAACAGAGTCCCTTCACCATAGAGGACCCCAATATGTACATCTTACAGTCACTAAGATCAAGAGAATATGAGAGAAATGAAATTTGAAAATAATCAGTATACAAAAAACTGCCTTTGTGGTATTTGGAATGCACATTTCTGTACAGAAGAAAAGCTCATTGGTATTGTCGTAAACATTGGTTAGTTTAAGAACAAAACATGACAGCGTTAGTCAGTCCAAATCCTTTGGAAAGTTGGCTGTGATGTCAGTTTGAGTTCAGCAAAGCTGTTTTCAGCTGGACAAACTGACGAGAGACATTGCAACACAGAAAGACTGAAAACATACCAGTAGAAGGTTTGGGACTAAACTCCTTCAAATAGCTATGCAGTAGCTCCATAAGTATTGAGAAGTTTAATGCCCCAGGCAGGTTTCTCTGAAACTGGAAGCTTGAAAAAATAATTCTGGTATTACGAAAGCCATTTTTGTCTTCTGAGTAGGGGTAATTAATAAGATACTGAAAAACAAACCTGATGGAATTGAGCCCCACATATCCATTTGTTTTCAACAGAATAAGAGAGGCGCAGTTTATCAACAGCATCACAGGTATCATTACAGTTTGTAGTCATTAAAGCCTAGTGGTAAAGCGATCAGAGCATGCATCTTTCTACAGTATCGTTAGAAACTACAGTACATTAGCAGCAAACTGGACATCCTTAAGGGCTGAAGTTCAACACTATGGTAAAAAAAGAAAGAAAAATAAACTGCAACATTTCTCAAGAGAAGTAAAACTCTTTAACCGCTATATTACAGACTGCCATGGCTCTAGTTTGGGGTTTTGGTTACAGTCTCCAGTGTGCTTATGAGAGGCAGAAAACAGTAGCTTAGATATAGGGACTCCTTCCTTCTTTAAAAACAGCAATACATCGTCAAGTAAACAGTAGCGCTTATTTTTGTAGGTCATATGGTTAAAGTATTATCACGTCTTTGGATTTTTGTCTTAAAGCATTAATTATTGTTTAGCTATTATTGTTATATTATCATTATTACAGTTAGAATAAGGACTGGTTGCAAATGAACACAGGAAGAAAGGTAGAGAGAAACCGAGGAAAGCAGGTAGGGAAGGAGAAAGAGGGAAAATAAATTAAGTGTACAAAAATAACATCAATAACATCCAAAGTTTTTCTCAGCTTTGCGCAGTAGCTCCCTATCTGTAAGTGGAAAAGGGAGCTATGTCTCAATCATCCAATGAAGTCTTGAGTCAACCATACAAAAGCTAAATACTGTACATTTACCCCTCACACTATTAAACACTTTAGTTTCAATAAGGTTTTTGTAACAATCTATTACTCAGAGGTGAAAAGCTCAGATCTTTGAAATACAGAGATGTTTTTGTAGATATCTTTTTTTTTAATACTTAGTCCAAGGTTAAACCATGCCTCTTCTGCTTTAAAAACAGAAAAGTATAGTATTAAGATCACATTTGAAGTGGTGCCGTGTTGAGCTGTTGACCTGAGCATAGAAAGCTTTACATTAATCACATAACATTGGTCAGCCATTGGTATATTCAAATAGAACGGAAAGGCAGTAAGTCACCTTGCCTGAACATATCAAAGCTGTCATAATCTTTTCATAATCATGACACTATTATATCGAAGCAAGACAGTTTATCTCAATCCATAAGATTTATATTAAGAAACTATTACTAAACACACACAATGTAAATTTGAGTTTGGTTAAAGTTTTCATATACAGTTTAATGGTTGAGTGCTATAAAAAATAGTTTGCCCGGACAGGACAAACTGGCCTTTACGTTCTGTGCTATTTGGGCGGTTATCCACTAAAGGAACATAGAAGGTGTACATGTACAACAGAAGACTCATCATTGGCTTGTGGAGGGTGGAGCTGCATCCAAGCACCGTTTCAGTCCATTGGTACTCGGCTTACATATGCCAGATGCAGATCTCACCCATTCACCGTACAGACGTCAGCTCTGCAGTTTGTTACTGAAAACAAACATGTTGAAACTAAATCCACAGACATGTAAAATTTTGGTTACGAGCTTTGGAATCTGAGTCAGTCTTTACAAAAGCTCTATGCGAATACCTCCGTCTATTTCAAGGATATTTTCCGTTTTTTTTTTTTTGTTTTTTTTTTCCATCTTCTTTTTCTTCCACTGTTAACTGCTTTGTTTTTCTTCAAGTTTATCTTTTGGAGCTCTCTATTTACACTAAAATCTCTTTGACAATTTCTTTCCCAGCCTCTTACAGACTGGCACTACATGCTACACAGCTAGTCATCTAGCACTGTCTGGTGGAGGGCCCACTGTGAGTCTGTCATGCAGACTGAGAGGTAGACTGCAGGTCTAGCTGGGCAGTGAGGTCACATACTTGGAGAATGCTCTTTGGCCTCTGTGGCATCTGGTTGGTTTTATCAAGGTGGTGTTTGGTTGTAGTAAGGTGTCTGACAGAATAGGGAGAGGAGCTCTTTACAAGAAAGTACAGACCAGGAAAGAGAGTTTAAGAACAATATGAAACAAGGAAAGCTGTGGAATTGGTTTGGGCTCTCTCCGACTTTCAGTTGAGAGAGAGTTTGTCTTTGGGCCACTGTGGCTCTGCATCTTTGGGGTGTTCAGGTTACAGGTTTGGCAGCAAAGCGGACAGGGTATATGTTGAAAGGTTGACAGCAGGTGCAGGAGGGGTTTTGGGGAGAACGGAGTCAAAGGACGCAAAAGGACCGTAGCCTGCCTCTCTAAGCTCTGTCTCGCTCCCCTGCCCCTGCAGACAGCTCAGCCTGCTCCCTCTCTGCAGAGTCAGAGCTCAGGCTTCTGGCCCTCTTCTCCTTGGCTCTGGCATTCTGGAACCACACCTGCAAAAAAAGATTTGTAAGAATAAACATTAGCCATTGCTTCTCCTTAACTTATTCAATCACAATGAATGCAGATCGAGATACATTTTATTATTTTATAATTCATGAATATTTGAAAATGTTACCTGCACCACGCGGTGAGGCAGTCCCAACTCCTGGCCCAGTGCCTCACACTCATGTCGGTTGGGGGTGCGGTGGCTCCTGTAGAAGTCTCTGAGCTGTAGTATCTGGTAGTGGCTCATCTGCGTCCTTTGGCGCTGCTGCTGATGGTGGTGGTGCTGCAGACTTTGTGTGTCACCCCAATCTGAGCTCGGTCCCCCAGATCCCTCAGGACTAGGAGAAGCTTGGTCTGCCATACTGGAACCCTCCTCACATGGGTACTCATCATCTTCTTCCTCGTAGTCATCATCCTCGTCTGGGTTGTTCACATCAGTGGTTGAAGACAAAGAGGTCATAGGTGGCTTCACAGTTAAATCTTTGTTGCTGATGAGATAGCCATGGTTTGAGATAGGGTTGGAGGAGATAGATGGACCTGGCCTGTCCATGAGAGATGACATGACCATCCCCATCTGCCCACTGGATCCATTGCTCATGGACAGGGCGTAGCCTGCTCTTTCAGCTTCAGCCCAGTGACGAGACCTCATATGGGCATCCAGGGCACTCTTTACCTTGAAGAGAGCCCTGCAGAATGGGCAGCGCAGGTGGTTGAAACCCAGGCTGAAGGTGGATCCTGGCCCCGCTGAACGAAACTGTCCTTTTCTCTCTCTGGCCCGTGTATTCTGAAACCAGACCTGTGAATGAAAGACCCAGTATATTTAAAAATTGAGATACACAAAAGCATTAAGTCACCTTATATGATTTTCTTTTCCACTCACTCGCTCAAAAATATTACATTCACACAAATTCAAATACAACAAACATCCATAAAGTACCTGAACCACACGTCTTGTGAGGCCTACATCACGTGCAATGCCTTCCAGGACTCCTCTGGTTGGATTAGAGTCCAAGCTGTAGCGCTGATACAACACTTCCAGTTGTTCTGGGGTTATTGTGGTTCTCTGACGTTTATCCCGTCGGTGCTCCTCCTCAACCTCTCTACTGCCCCTTTGGCTTTCAAAACTGGTCTCTGACATAAGCTTTGAATTCTGCTTCGTGGGTGTCAGGGAACTTTGAGAGAGACTGGTGAGAGTATTGCTCGAGTGATCGGAGAATGCGTTCTTCATTTGTATGCTGTTTAAGTGTGAAATCATGGGATGTGTAGAGTTAGGGTGCATCTGGGACATAGCACCTGAAAGCATTTGGCTGGCCATCAGGGTGTGGTTAGGGTGGAGCATCATGTAAGGCAAGGTACGGTCTGTGAAGCCAGAGTGGAGAAACTGGACCTGGGTCTGAGCTGCCAATACATGCCTGGTCTGATGCTCCTGCCAAAGCTGGAATGATGGCAAGGACATCGGACAGAGACTGCACTGGAACTGAGCCTGGGTTTGGGGTTGGACCTGTTTTTTTGGCTGGGTTTCAGTGGAGGGGCCGGAGTTGGCACCGGGCAGCCGAGTGTGGTTTCTGTCAGACTCTGGAGCAGCAGGGATGCTTGGTGATGTATCAGCAGGATTTTCAACTGCTTGATCAGAAGAAGAGCTTTTTGTATGCGCCTGGCTGGAATGAGCCATGGACGGGATGGCGGGTTCTGTTTTTGGAGAGGAAGAGTGAGGCCGGGGTCTTTCTGGAGTTCTTTCAAGCTGCAGATTGGGCTCCAGTTCTGGAGAGGATCCTGTTTTCATGCCCTGAACAATTTCCTTACGCTCCATGCCAGCATCTGGCAGAGTTCCAACAAGAGCTGGGCTCTTGCTAGTCGCAGGAGAGTTTGTTTTATCTTCTTGTTTCATATTAACTAGTGGTGGTCCACCTTTGACTGTTGGATGCTCACTGTCTGTGCAGTGAGAGGAAGAATCAAGGGAGGGTGAGTCAGGGTTGGCGTAATACTCATACCTCAGATCCATGGAGTTTTCATTCTGAGAATCACCTTGTCCTTCATCCCCATAGCTGTTATCCTCATTATCATCACCATTCTTGAAGTAGCCATTTCTCTGTCTGTGAATGTTGTCAAGCTGGTTCTTTCCCTCTAATCCATCATCTGATCCCCGGTCTTGATTTTTGCGAGCTCTCTGTCTAGCATTTTGGAACCATACAACAATGACTCTGTTAGAGAGACTCAACAGAGCAGACAGCCTGTCATATTCTTCTTCTCTGGGGTAAGGAGTGGCCTCAAACACCCCCTGCAGAGTTTCGAGTTGTCGCTCTGTGAAGCGAGTTCGGGAAGAGCGTCTGCCCCTATGGGGCTCTCCTCTCTGGAGGTCTACTGTCTGGGCCTGTGGGGAGGTGGTTACTGGAAGGCCTGGGGACAGTGAACAGGGGGAAAGTGTTAGAGGCTGGTTTTGTGCTACTTCCTCTTTAGACTCCTCCAAGGATATGGTTGGGGGGTTATTAAAATTGTAGGGGGAATCTTTGTCTCGCTGACGTTCCTTAAATAGGGTGTTGCGGAACCAGTGTTTGATGACTTTATGTGGCAAACCAGATAGAGCAGACATCTTGTTGATCTCTTCATCGCTGGGGAGGGTGTTAATATCAAAGTGTTTCCTCAGAACAGTGAGTTGTTCCTCGGAGATCCGGGTTCTGGTTCTCTTACCCTGTTCAAGTGTTGTTGGGTTGACTTGGGGTTGCTGACCTGTTTGGTTGCTGGTTTGGGATGTTTGAGCCAGCAGTGCAGGACTGAGCTGTGGAGGCTGACCTTGCAGAGCTGGGCTGAGCTGGGGTTGCTGGGCTAGCACAGCTGGACTAAGCTGTGGCTGTTGACCGAGCAGTGCTGGGTTGAGTTGAGATTGGTAGAGTTTTGCCAGCTCAGGGTTCACACTTGAGTCTAACCAAGGTTGCTGGAGAGCCACAGACTGCATCACAACTGGAGAGAGGAGGGGTAGGTCCATGGGGAAAGGAATTGGGGGTAGGGGAAGCTTAGGCAATGTCAGAGGGGGTAAAGGAAGCTGGGGCATTGGAAGAGAAAGCATAGGTAAGGTAAGAGGTATGGAATTAGCTGGGGATGTGGTATGAGAAGTAGCTGTGGCAGATGTGATTGGGATGGGTGCCTCTTGTTGTGACAAATCTTGGGGTTGAGACGGACAAGGAGGAGAAGGTGCAGGCGCAGTTGGTGTTGGGTCTATACCTGGAGGGCATGTTTTGGTTATGGGGTCGGAAACTGAAGACACGGATGAGGGTGCAAGGGTTTTAACTTGAGGCTTAACTGGTTCTGCTGTTGGTTCTGATTCCGAGGATGGGGTTGGGGCTGCAGCTTGGGGGCAAGCAGTTGAATTCTCTCCAGGTTTCGGCTGTGTGAGGGGGTACATCTGGTCATACTGCAGCCTGTATTCTCTGGAAAATCTCTCAAGTGTAGCAGTGGGAAACAGCATCCTGTGAATGTACTCTTTGTGGCTTTTTAGAATCAAGGCATCCGAGAAAAACTTTCCGCAGTCTCTACACTTTTCTCCCTTTCCACAGCATACTTTCCCTTTGTCTGCTGATTCTTCATCTTTGTTCCACTTTTTCTCTTCTATATCGTCTTTTCCATCGGCTACTTTGTTATCCCTACAGCCTTCCATCTTTCCATCCTGTAATCCAATAGAGTCACCTCTCTCCTCCTCTGAGCACATCTTGTTGATATCAGAGCACTCTTGTTTATCTGGTATCATAGGAGTTGATATCTGCTGCTGGTGCCTGTGTCTACTCTGGATGTACTGCAGTGCCAACTCATAGCCATAACTCTGCAGCAGGGCTCTGAGAGGCTCCCCGTTCACAGCAGCATAGGGCACCCTGGGAGGAGGACACTGCAATCCAACAAGATTAACAGAGGAGGAATTGGTTTCCTCCTGTTGACTCTCATTTTTGATGGTGGGAACAAGCATTTCTTCTTTTTCCTTCTTAAGACTAAAATCATGTACTCTTTCTGTCTGGTCAACCTTGGCTTCACGCTGCACATGATCTTTGAGTTGACTAACATCTTTGTTTGAACTTTGTCTCTGTGTTTGTTTCACGTCTATTTGGGGCTGAGACTCCCTTTTAGCTTCTGCCTTCACTTGCTCTTTTAGGATGGTATTAATAGATATTAACTGACTTAGATCTGGGCTCTTAACAGCTAACTCTGTGTTCAGCTTCATGTCTCCTGACAAGTAAAAGGGCAGAAGAAGTTGTTGCTGCAGAGAGAACAAGCTGTCTGGTGTCAGGGTGAAGTGTTGTTTGAGGAGATTTTCTGTCCCGTAGGGAAGGTGTTGCATCAGTTGGGACTGGAGCAGAGCTGTTTGTTGTAACTGAGCTTGGGCCTGTGCCTGAGCCTGGGCTAACTGCTGCTGTTGAATTAACATTAGCTGGTTTCTTGATGCTAGAAGCTCTGCCACTCGCTTTTTAGCTTGCTGGCTGTCATTTTGGTTAGAGAGGGCTGGCTGGGCCTCGGCTGTTAAGCCTAAAAGCAAAGAGGTTGAAGAGTTTAAATCTGACCTCTTGGTAAAAGAAAAACCTTTGGATGTTTCTTCTCTGGTGGTAGCAGCCTGGGTAGCAGTAGTGGGGACTGAGGCTGACGCAGCTGCACTGGATGCTGGGGTCTGTGGAGCTGAGTTCTGGGCAGCACGAGCTCTAGTCTGGTGAAGGACAGAGCGAAGATGTATGTCCAGTGTGGAGCTCTGGCTGTAGCCCACTCCGCACAATCGGCAGCGAAAGGGCCTGGAATCTGGGCCACGTGGAGCCTCAGGAGCAGCAACACCTGTGCCAGAGTCCTGCAAGGCTCGCCTGGCCCGGTGGAGATGGGACACAGAGTTATAGTGGACCAGAAGAATGGTTTTCTGGGTAAAAGATTCAGAGCATATGGTGCATTTATAGGGTCTGGATGGATCTAAATAGCGGTCCATTGTGGGGTTAGAGCTCTTTTTGACAAGAGAGCTGGAACTAGGTTCTGATACAATCTCCTCATGTGGCCCTTTCTCTGGCTCTGTCAAATCCTCCTCTCCTTCATCAACTTCATTAACCATGTCCTTATCTTTAAATTGAACTTCTTCTTTTTGTTCCTCCTTTCCTTCCATGCCCAGGGTTTCTTCCTCTATCTCTTCATCCTCATCTTCTCCTGCTTCTTGACCCACTTGAGGTGATAAACTAAAATCTTGCTGGACCGAACTCTTATTGTGCTCCATGTATTGCGCAGTATGGGGCGGTAATAGTGTATTCTGCCCCTGCGTGTTGTCCAGCTGTGAGTGTGTGTTCTGCATGTGTCTCTGCAGGGCCTCCTGACTGCGGCATTGTCTGGAACAGAGGGGGCACTCTGTCGCCGCTCTCATGGCATGGTACTGCCAGTGCAGCTGGAGCTTCTCCTGAGTTGGGAACGCCAGGCTGCACCTGCTGCAACGGAACCGGTAACCATGGCGATCAGAAAGAGGAGGGGGATCGCTGGGTGAGGAGGTGGGCGGGGAAGAGGGGGGGATCTGAGTTGGGGACTGAGGAGCCAGTCTGCCATTGGAAGGGTGAGTGGTGTTGTCTTCCAGGGGTGGGGTGAGTAGAGCTGTGACATCTTTGGGTGCGGCTACATCTCCCTCAGTGTTCTCCTCTAAAATGCCTGCAAAATATATAAGAACAGTGATTGTAGGTTTAAAATGATAGAACAATAATATTACGGCAACAAGACAATGTGTTTTGAACAAATGACCATGAAATGGTTCTGGAATTTAAGATTCTCTAATTATCATCTAAAATGTGGTCTATTTTATCATGCATGATACACCAACCTTTGTTGTTCTGTGAATCAGGTGAGGCAATGGAATCAGCAGGAGGGGAACAATTTGCATTGTTATTCTTGGTATTTTTATTTTTCTGAGTATCATCTGTGTGCAACTCTGTCTGTGTATCCGTCTGCAGCTCAGGCTGCGGTTGTTCCATGGAAAGTGTGACCTGCAGGGAAAAAAAAAAAAAAGTGACTGTCTGTCAGTTTGAGGTTTTTATTGCCAGTTACAATCAAGTGTTATTTTACCAATTCAGACTAAAAGAAATGTAGGATATTACCATATTTTCTTAATCCAACATTATGAATAAAACATGTTTAATTGTACAGCATAAAAGCAAGCAAATATCAAGATGTATAAACATAAGAGTGCCTGCACACCCTCTCCTAATATCATAAAACATTAAAGTGTGAATTTGTAAGTGTATCGCTACATCTTGCACCTGCCTGCACAGCAGTGCAGACAGAGAGGCACATCAATTTGGTAATAAGTGTATATGGAGATATGTGGGTCTGCCCTTCAGCTCCTACGACACCCTCCAACATGCCCCAAGGGTTTAATAAAACTTTACTGAGCTGAATAATGAATTTATTTAAAATCATTCTTCATATAGAAACCTCCATCTCCACAGCTTCAAGCACTGAGAGCAAATACTATATCTACGCGAACAGCTAGCTACCCTAAGGAAAGGACGGACAGCTAAAGATGAGATTTACATGACAAGAGTTTTCTCTGCGTAACAGCTTCATAAGAGAGAAAGAGAGGAACAACCACACAGACACACACACACATACACACACACATACACACACACACACACACACACACATACAC
>OMLP01002394.1:0-12179 GCA_900302685.1 Spondyliosoma cantharus | reverse complement strand
AAGGACAACAAAACAAGAAAGGGTGCAGAGTGTAAAAATCCCTCTATCTTATTGTCTCCCACCCCCCTAAAAAAAAAAAAATTAAATCAGGGAAATAAAGAAAAAAGGGTCCCCTCAAAGTTTTACTGATATTCAAAGGAATGCTTTTAGTGATTGACGTCTGGGGAAGGTGGGTGAGGATGCAGGCATGTATAGGAAAAAAAGGAGGGGGGCGTTCAACCTGCATGGTGACAAAATGTAATGGAATACAGGGGTAAGAAGACGGGGTCAGAGGTCACGAAAGTAGGGAGGAGGTGAAAGAGGAGCAGGGAGAGATGGGTGTTACCATTGCAAGTTGACAATATGTACACTGGAGGGTGGGCAGGTGAGCTGAGTGGTGGGAGGGGAGGAGAGGGGAGGGCAGAGGAGGGGAGAGGAAGAAAGAGAGATAGAGAGAGAACGTAGGAGGTGGGGCAGAGGGAGTTTTTACAGGTACTCTGGTGAAGGGGAGGCGTGGCTCAAAGAAAGCACTCCAATGGAAACCAACAAGATCTTGTTTTAAACTTTTCATTTGTTTGAATGGTTTTTTGTTTGTTTTCTCTTTACGTCTGAAGCTCCCCTAACCTTATGTCGTAGAGGTGGTTGGCCATGATTCTACCCCAACACTACATTGCATACTTTTGTGTCCATTCCCGAGCTATTTTGTTGTACCTGTGAAGAAGCAGAGAGACAGAGAGGGTTGGTTATTAGTTGTTTAGAACTGTAAAGACCAACATGCTATTATTTTGCAATAGCTTTCACAAACAATCTCTCGGAAGCTGCAGCACTGTCACATGCATTAGTTCACATGTGCACATCACAAGTTTTCTGCCATACTTGCAGAAGCAGACACAAGCTGGCTGGCCCTCTATAGGGGTACATACCACTCTACCATCTAGCACTGAAACTCAGCAGGGTGGGTTTTACTTCCTTTTCCCACTGCAGCATACTGCTAGGAGTCAGTGCTGCTGGCCTATCAGCAACAGCTAAAACTGTGCTGTCGAAGACCAGATACAGTGCAACCAAAAAGTCACTCATCCTCTATGTACTTATTTTGTTTATTAACATATTGGTGTGGCATGTTGTGCCAGGAGATACCAACAAATGGGACAATACAACGAAAGCTAGATTGAATTTCCTTATTTCTGTTTATCGTGTCATGTGAGCTGAGATGTATACATGCAGCAGAATATAATCATTCATTGAGTGTGATTGATAAACAACAGCCTAATGAACACTATCAAAATAGTTATGTAAAACCATGTTTTGATAATCAATGAGCAGCAAGATGGAGTTTCGGTCCATCGGTTGGGCTTTTCATATTGCACTTAGCCCTGGGCTAAAAGCATCCTTAAAACCTTCTTAGCCCCAGGCTAAGAAGGCTTTCACGCTGGCACACTCCAAAGTGGGCTAACTCTGACTTTAGCCTAGGGCTTGCTGGCCCTGCTCCCATGCGGAGTTTGTCCTGAGTTTTTGGGGTGATCCCCATGAAACACTAAAAACACTAAAATGCGCTAGTGAAACAACGATTAAGTAAAAAAATGGACTACTAGCCACGTTATTAGATGCGTGTTCCAATTTAGTGGGCCAATATACGAGTATATATGAGTCCAGAGTGACGCAATTGCATCAGACCAGCAGAATCCATGCTGCTAGTAGCAGATGGTATGGATGATAACACAACAACAGTCTGTGGACAGACTGAAATAAACTGTCCACTGTTTTTTGGGGGGAGACTTCCGTGTTGGAAAGCCACGTTACCAGAGTCCTTAATTACGGTCCCTTATGTTGTTACTGCAACAACAAATGCGGATAGGTTGGTGATGTCTGGACACACAAATCTGATCACTTACAAATAACAGTGAGGACAGTCTGTCTTAAAGATCTCATTTGAGAAATGAATCTAATGCTTTGGTCACACTACACAACTTTCAAAATTGTCAAATCACTGTACTGTTCACACTACGCAGCTTTCTGTCTTGTGGTCGATGTGGTTTGTAAACTACAAGACCGATCAGCGACAGCGGGTCACACATTACAAGATCAGACACATGAGATGTGACACGGGAATGACCCGGTCCAAGCAGCCCAAGCTGTTGACTTGCTGCGAAAAAACAAGGAAGAAAAAGACAAGAATATGGGTGAGAGGATATGTGAGCAGCAAGGATTATTTTTGTGATGTGACACTGCTCGTATTGTGCTTGAGCAAGGGGACAAACATTTGTACATAGTACAAATACTGGAAAACCAAGCGCCGATTTAGGGCTGAACGATAACGTCAAAAAATCATTTTGCAATAATTGCTATCAATTCACGGTAATAGGGAATGAACAATTTTGCATCAAAATGTTCACAAAAAAAAATTATTCTAATCATGATGACATGACATTTGTTTTTTTTTGTTTTTTTACATCTGGAGAACAAGACTTGTAGGCCAGAGCATCTCTGCAGGACTTCATTAAAGTACTTTCATTTTAGCTTTATCAAAAAATTGTATCTTCTTGCAATTAGGATATCTAACTTTGCCATTTTACAATTAATTGTGCAGCCCTATCAATGATCTCCAAAAACCGCCTGTGACTGGAAAATCAGTGCTAAAATCCTTTAGTCTGACTTTAGCTTTAATTGCCTGCAGTCTGAACAAAGTTTTCATCAGTTTGGGTTGTAGATCAACTAAAAAAATAAAGGCTGGTGGCCCAAAGCATCATTTTGACAAGAGGCATGAAGCACAGAAACAAATCAGAATATACCCAGAGAACAAAAATGAAACTAATAACTCACTTTTCCCTGTCCGTCTTGTAGATGCGGGCGATCTCGGGTACTAAGGGGTCATCCGGGTTTGGGTCGCACAGCAGAGAGCAGATGGACAGGAGGACTGGAATGGACCAGGGCAAAGTTTTAACCAATCAGTATTCACAAATAAAAAAATATATTTTCATTTCCCTCTGATGGCACTTTGAGTATTTGTCACGGCCACAGAAGTGTTGATCACGTAATTGGGATTTTATATAGAAACTGTTATGCATGAGGGACAGATTTATAAGCATGTCCGGTAACAACCCAGCACTGGATAAAAAAGGGTGAAAGCTGACATTTACAGACACAGATACTCCAGTTTAGCACAAGGACCCCTGCATGACAAATATTGTTATGCGTTATATGTGGGAAGCATTTTCATTTAAAAAGGAAACCAACATGTTTCCACTGTTCCTTATTCTTTAACATCCTGTTTATAGAGACAGAAGCATCTGCCATTTATCTGCAACCATATGTGCAGTTAAACGTCTGGAGACCTGTCAGAAACTGCCTACCTTTGGAGATGGTGAGAGCTGGAGACCACTGTGATCGCAGAATGTCAAGACAAATGCTGCCGTTGCTGTTGATATTTGGGTGGTAGATTCTTGTGGTAAATGCAACCTGAAAACAGACGGAGACAAAAGACATTTGGGGGGAGGGGTGAGAAAGGGGGACAGGTGAGAGGAACAACAGGAAACTGAATCGTATGAAGCTGTGGTATGTTTTAGCAGACAAGAGGCACTCTCTGTGGCACACTGTCACTTTGTTTAGGTACACTGCTTCTTTGTGATTTGTGTGTTATGTCTTTCTTACCTTTGGCGGTTTGAAGGGGTAGTCTGTGGGGAAGTGTATGGTCAAGAAGAAAACCCCGCTCTGGTAAGGACTGTCATTCTAATGCGGGAACAGAAACCCATTCATCTCTTTAGCATGTGCAAGGAAGACAAATGAACACACACAAAATAGAATATAGAAATTCAATATGAGGGCTGCTGTCAACTGAAAAATGCTCGCTTACAAAAAGTTAACCTTCTCTCTGACTAAACTGATTTAGAAAGCAGTAAGTTGAGTTTACTATCGCTATCAGGACCTGTATTGATCAAGTAGTCTGAAGAACATAATTCAAAATCAAGAGTTCAGGTCTTGAGAGTAAAAAATGACAAGATCATTCTATCAATGTATGTGTAAATAATACTATTCATAAATACATTAAAAACTACAGCAGTACAACTCAGGATGTGGCCAAGTGAATACTTACAGGTCCCATTATTGTGGCTTGCCAGTGAAACACTGAAACAGAAAAAGAGAAATTGGTAATGAGACATTAAGAACACAATGTGTGGCTGAGAAGTGTTAAATTAAATAATGAGACATGAAGTGTCCATGTTTATTTGTACAGTTGAAGAACAGGCTCTTACATAAAGTGCAACTCAGGGCTGATATTCTTGGAAATGTTACTGCTTAAGAGGGAATTGCTACCCTGATATGAGGTGTCATAATAAAATAATAATAATAAAAAAAAAATGTTAAAAAAGTTATTTGGCAGCATTTAAACTTTTCTAATGCGAGCATCCTGTTGAGGTCTGAGGACAGACGTCACACAAAGAAGAAAGTAAAACACAGCATTTATATGTCATAAGAAACACTTCCTTTTTATTGTAGAGTGGTTTATTTGATGTTGGATGACAGGAAGCATCATGCAAAGACAAACGTCGCTGCTATTGATTTTTCCCACGGTGCTGCTTTAAGTGTAGAGATGCACAATTATGTTGAATGTGACACAATTGAAATACATATCACAAATGAGTCAAGGGTTAAGACAGTACTTCCTCTTTTCAGTGCCTGTGGGCTGCAACAATCTGATCACTGGAATCAGGCTCTACAGAAGGCCTGTTTGCTTTGATGTCACGCAAAAGTATTTTTATGGCATAGAGAAAACGCTGTTGAAACATGTCTGCACATTTTCTCAACACGATTTCAAGGAAGGACGCTCATAGCACTCATGTGGTTAAACATTTGTTGGTAATGATTTGGGACACAGAAAAGCTGTGTTCGAGATAGCTTTCAAGCAAGTGCTGCATCCCCTCAAGCTACTGCCCTCAGGTAAAATCTACTGTTCTAATGTGCGTGATCAAATGTGAACACAAGAGTCCATTTTTACAGGAACAGAAATAACTAAATTAAATATAAATTCTTGACATTAATATTCACAGGTTTCGTCTATTTGGAACATGTCAGACTCAGTTTATAAGAAGCAGCAGTGTTAACTTACTGTCAGTTCTGACAAATACAAATATGATACATGTTATGATTCCAGTAAATAATTTCTAGCACATTGCCTTTATTTAAATCCTGTATTCCAATATCTACAGAGGAGTACAGAGGACTGATGGAGAGCTTTGTCACGATGAGCTTATGGTGGACTACAGTACTAATGTATGTCTGCTAGTATGTTAAGTTCACAAAGAGAAACAAAAAATGTCAAATTCCTTGTGTTTGGCCAATAAAGCCGATTCTGATAAAACAAAAAAGTTGCAGCCATAACAATATACGATGCTTCAAATATGGATGTTGATGCAGAGAAGCTATAAATTCTACAAGACGGATGTTTCACATACTTCTTAAACCCAGCAACATAGACTAATCAAGTGTGAAATATTATAGCATCTTCCCCTTCTGTTTCTAAGCTACGGCATTAAATAATGGCCAGAAAAGCATTTTGCACAACATAATGACGTCAAAGTACAGTCGACCTTTTGACTTTTAAATGTCATCATTTCATGTTTGTGTGAAGTTTTGTCCTAATTAGAGTGTGAAGGGTTGACCTTTGACCCAACAAATAGAAAATCAGTTCATCCATCAGTCCAAATGGCCGCTTGTGCCAAAAATTTGAACAAATTCCCTCAAGGTGTTTCTAAACGCTCAGAATCGTATGGAAGGACAGAAGGACAACCTGAAAACATAGTTACTGCAGCCAAGGCTGTAGCCAGGTCAGAGGCATAAAAACATCCTTAATGAATATGCAAAGATTTGTGAATAAACATTTTATTTTTAAGGTTTTCAAACTGCACAATGCACAGGTAACTGCAGGAACTGCAGGAACATGAGATGCCCAGATGATCCATGAATATATGTATGATCCTATCAGCATATGCCATAAACCTCAACTATGAGACAATGGTGTGGGTGTTTGTCCCCTGTGGAACCCAGGTGTTTCAGTAGTGATACACATCAGCTCACCCCTGTACAGGCAGTTACTGTTCCTCATTTAGTTTATGTTAGCCTTTTAAAACTAACACTATAGTATATCATATAATTTGTCCATAAAGCTTAAGTTCAAATGAACCTGTGTGTACATTTGACATTAGTTTTTTCTTTCCCATTGGAATCACAGTCACAATAAAAGCACCTTTTATGAGGAGTTAAGAAGTTTTACCAACATATTAGCAAAACCGACCAAGATGAAACTTTGAATGGCTTGAAAATGACTTAAATACACAGTATATGGCAGAACAACTGCATATTGTGATGATTAAGGGCACTGTGTAGAAGGGATGATATACAACTAATAACACGGACACTGTGTTGTCCTTGTATACAGTGAAAGAGATGGGAGGTAATGTGAAGCTGGAGGATATTAAAACAACAAAATGATCATAAGATTTACAAATGTGCTATTTATCATCGGGCTATTACAATGACTTTCATTTGATTGTACAGGTAACGTAATCTCCACTTCCAAACTGTGGTGTGTTTATAAAGTCTATGGAAAATTATGGCCCAAATCGGCTGTTGCTTGATCATTTTGAAACAATAAACACAAACTTACATAACACACACTTTGCATGACCTACATTACATCAGAACATATGTATATTGATCTTGCCTAGCTTTGCAATGTGAGTGTAAATAACCTTTATCAAATGACACGAATGGTGTAAACAAGTTCCTGCTGCACGTGGATGTTGTGTTTACAGCAAGATAGCTGATAAAAATATGTCAAGTGCCATCCTGACATGCATCCTGCAGATAAATGAAAAACATCTGTCGAACAATAATTTGGCTCCTAAATCAACCTATTAGTGTTCACTATTTACACCAAGCAGGAAAATCTAATACCTTTATGGCAGGTCTTTTCTTGAATATCAGGTGGAATTATACATCAATGCAATTTCCTCTTGATAATGTACAACTCTTACAAGGGTTGGGTGATGTCTACAGTGAAACATCGTAATGGACGATGACATTGTCGTTTATGTTTACCATCGACATGTATCCCTGTGCCAGGTTAAAAAGCGCCCCCGTCTCCTCTCCACATGTCCGTTACTTAGCTTTGTTCAGCCCCTTACTGTTTTCATAAAACAATGTTGGTCGACTAGCCAAGGGACCTAAGCTAAGAAAATTGTGCAGAAAAACAGCATGACTGAGACAAACAGCTGCCTGCGGGAACGAAACACTGCTGCCACAAATTTAACCGAGTGTCTTGGGTTCGCCCAACTGAGCTAGTTTAATAACAAAATAATAAACGGGACATGGAGACGTAATGTTTGAGAACTGAGCAGCAACATACTTATTTTCATTTCCTTTCCCCATATATCACAAACAACAACAACTCTTGCCCTACGGAAACTCTGAAGGGACACGCCACCTCATTGAGCTCTCTGGTGGAGAGCCGTTGAAATCACTGCTATCGTCCATCGGACCAACTCTAACTCTTACACTTAAAATGGGAAAAACAAACAAACAAAAAACACCACCGCACAGACCACCAAAATAGTGTGACATTTTGGTAATTAAGTAAACATACCAGTTAATCTGACCAGTAAAAATCCAAACGTATGAGTTTTTTGATAATTTGACAAAAGCTTTTGAGTGTCTGAGTGACCTGTCCACATTAATTTGTTCACAGCAGTTTCTACCACTTAAGATACACTAAAAAATCTTAGTTCACATTATAATGGCAATGGACTTAACTATCTATTGTGATATGAGAGACCAACAAGGACACTGAAGCAGAGGCAGGTGACTGGGATGTTGAAGAGAGAGATTTGAATTGCTGGTGACATGAGATAACCTCAGATTAATAATATTTTTTTTTGTATTTGAACTAGGACTGTCACAATATCAGATCCTCATCATGCAATTATCGTGGCCAAAATAATTCACATTGCCACCACTATCATGACATCTACCCGTCTGTCATCTCCTCCGGCATGATTTTGTTCAGCAATCATAGCAACACACAACTGGCTAGCTAGTCACTGCGTCCTCTTCTTTTTCCGTATTATGGCTGGTGGCAACCAGTGTTAAGGTGAATTCCTGCCTCTTACTGTGACAATGTGCAAGTAGAAAGCAACAGATGATTCAAGAGGTGCTGGATTGTCCATAGGATACCATCATATGTGAATTATAATCACAATACTAATATTGTTTTTTAAAATATAACTATTATACTCAATATCTGTCTAAAGTAACATGCTTAATTTAAACTATACAGTTTAACTATGTTCAAAGTGATTTTTAAGATAATCTTTACAAATTACAATGACAAATCTTGAAACTAACCAGTCAGTATTAAACTGTACCCCTTTTTGATTGGTATTAAAATTTAATTAGGATACAGCGAGTACATTTATTCCAACAATTAATTTCATTGTGTTTTACTAAAGATATTTCTTATAGAGCTGCAACTAATGATTTTTTTATTGATAAATTCCATGATTTATCAGTAACTCATTTGGTCATTAAGATGGCGAAAACATTGTGAAAAATGCTCCTCACAATTTCACAGATCCCGTACTGATGCCTTCAATAGGAATGTTCCTAATGACTAATTTCTTTGCCATTTAAAAAGGTATGTTTCAAAATAGATACATTGACCACTTTAAAAGTAAGAAAGTGCTCAGAAAAAAGGCAAAACTAAGCACAATTATGTCTGTAAGATTAAATATTGTCCAAAAAATATTATTTATACTACATCTCAGAAGCAACCAACATTATTAACTTGAGTAATGGATCCTCTTTTTTTTTTTTCTTTTTTTTTTTTAAAAAGAGTAATATTTAAAAGAGGAAGACATGACATTTCGGTTCAAATGACTGGTATTTTTGGTGCAGATTAGTGAGGGTAGCAACATTCAATCATCTAAATCGCACACATCTCTAATCTGAAAGTTGCTTTATTTTTCAACCAACGGTTCAAAACCCTAAGACTCTTTATTTAATCTCACAAATGACAAAGAAAAGCAGCAAATCCTCACAGTGAAGATGTTGAAATTGATGATATTGGTGATTATCAAAATAGTTGGAAATGAATTTTCTTTGGGCTGACCTGGACTGATCTTTGTAGTTCTAATTGTAAAATAGATATTTCCTTCCAAGGGAACACCTACAGTATGTATGAAATACATGTAATTCTATGTACTTAGATTCTAAGGAAAACAGAGCTCTGGAATCCCTTCAGACTTTTATGTGACAAAGAATCTGAAATAGAAAATAAATAACAAATGACATTTCCTGCTTACTCCCACATTTCAAAACAATAACATACGAGCCAGACGAGAATTTCCCTTAAACATGCATTGAAAGCAAAAGTAAAATTGACGTGGACCAATAGACGGGAATATTATGGTTTTAAAATAAAAGAGGCAGTCAAGGAATTTCCTGTATCTGCTTGTTCAAAAAACAGAAGTACTTCCTTCATGTAGTAAAATGCATTGAGCTCCATGGATCAAATGCCAGCGCCTTAAACGGTGCTTGTGATTTCCTTTCCAGGTTACAAGACTTAGGCTTGAAAACATTAAATATACGCCAGATGCAGTTGGCTGTAATAGAAATACTGAGGACAGTTTCTCATCCAAACTAAACACAATAATCAGAACATGTAACCTGAGAGAGCATATCTGGAGGCAAGTCATATCTAGCTTACAGGTGAAGGCTAAATAAACTGTGTGTGATAAATATGCATGAGTCTTTTGACCAATAGATAATAATTTCTGCTGGTTAAGTTCTTAAACAATGTGGACAAAATAAGGGAAGGGTAAACAAGGATTTTTTTTTTCTCTTTCTTTTTGGAGTACTGTTCACTTTTGAGTTCCTGTCACACACAGCTACCAGAACAGTGTTGCTTTAGATGAGGAACCTACTGTCATCTCCTACTGGTCCTGCAGAACACTGGGCTGGTGGGTCCCGTGCCAAGTCATTCAACTCCTGAAACAAACAAACAACAAATCAGTTGATCAGGTCTTGTAGCATGGTGCAGTTTTACGAATTATTTACACACAATAACCTATACTAAAAATGGAAATGAGAACAGCAAACATCACAATAAACATACGCCTGGAAAAAGATCATTAGTAGTCTAATATTAATGCAGACTAATAATCTAATGGTCTTTAAAAAAACAAATTTTACCCATTACAAGGCCTCACTGCAAAAGTAATAACTCAAAAAGCAAATCCTACTGACACAACAATACTACAGTCAGTGACACCCTGAGCTTTGATTACTGGAGTGGCCGCTATTATGTAATGGCAATTCTCCAGGTACAACAGGTAGTACATGTGACAGCCAAACTGAGATCACGTCAACACGACGGCAAAGGTTTTACTATACCCAAGACAGGATGGTAATCTGGATGCAAGATAGCTGTGTGTACCAGCTACCATCGCAGCGTTACGATGCAAACGTTAGCTTAGCGTAAATACTAGGTGCTCCGGTTCGCTTACAGCACAGGATGTCAAGTGACATAAACATTATGCTGACTGTTCAGCCACATTTTGACGTGACCAAACGTTAATCGAGGGATTATTACCAACGAGACAAAGCACAACATTCAGCTAAATCCATCCAACAAACGTCATAATAACGATGAGCTGCTCGCCTGCTGACAGCAACATGGCATCAAAGGCGAAACAACGCGTGGGGCCTGTTTTTACCACAGCGACTCACTGCTAACAGTATCGCTAGCATTTCCCTATTTATT
This sequence comes from Spondyliosoma cantharus, assembly GCA_900302685.1. Classification (NCBI taxonomy): domain Eukaryota; kingdom Metazoa; phylum Chordata; class Actinopteri; order Spariformes; family Sparidae; genus Spondyliosoma; species Spondyliosoma cantharus. The sequence goes on along the minus strand of OMLP01002394.1, from coordinate 1,387 downwards.
GCTCGTTAGTCGAGTACAAATATGTACAATGTCAAATACAAATAATAACGCGTCTATAATGTCATGACTACTTAAAATACATACAGGCTGTGCATTATGAAGACAATACAACCTTATAAAAAATTTACGGGATACACATATACGCTATCTTAGGTCACATCCATCCTTAAGTTAGGTCTGGGCTGTAACAATTGAATTAAATCCATACATATTAGGAAATGCATATAGTTAGCTACACAGAATAGTGAGAAATGGCAAGTCCTTTGATCAAATAAGCGCGAGTGTCTTCTTTTAATAAGCTAACGTTGCCGCTAGCTCGACAACTTATCTGTCATATCAAGCTTAGCTTGGGTAACTGCAATAAATAATGTTAGCTACCTTCACTATCGTACATAGGACCTACCGGGGAGATAAGTGAAAGCACCAAACACTTAGAAAAACAAACTACAGTTTCTTCACTGCAAAGATATAGCGGTACTGTAGTAAGCTAGCTTGATCAGAAGAACCCTTTAATGTTAACGGTATCCGAGTTAGCCAACCACCGGGACAGATAACGTTAGCCTGAATTAGCTAACACACGGCTAATATCATTAACTACTAACCGGCATAGCTAACATTCCTTTATATCCAGAATCACAAATAAAAACTATAATACATTAAAAATGTCGATGGTGGGCATATTTGACATACCGTTACCACGAACATCTAACCCTAAATTCCACTTGTAAGTCTAACGGTTCAGTTGGCCCATTTGAAGCAGCACTGCTGAGCTCAGGCGGCGCATTGCTGCTCTCACTGTCGTCACTCGCTATTCAGTGACCGTTAGCTGCTGGTTGAAACCAAGCCTGATATATTAAGTCAATAAACGTTCCCAGATTAATAGACTCCACAACAAACGTTAGATGGGCAAAATTTGAGCCAAATCCCCAGTGAAACTGCGAAATCCTGGCCTCGCCGTTCACTTCCTTACCTTGTGAATTCTTTTCAGAGCCATTGTTGTGCTAGCGGTTCTGTCAGGGAAAACGTGCAATTAAAATGGCGATTGATGTCACTGTCCGTTAGAAATACTAGGATTTAGTTAACATAGAACACCGTTACTGTACACTCAATTTACTGATCGCTACCAGGATAAACCACCAATAAAATTTCGAGGCGTTACTGAAATATAGAAGGGGTAGAACCGCGGTCCTTCCTCCTACTGCGGCGGCTACCAAATCACTGCGGCCTGTGTTCAGCCAGCAGCAACAACGACAACCCTTCCGATTTCAACTCTTCACAACAAAAGCCTGATCGCTATTAATCTAACGAAATCATCAATTTTACCCTAAACGTCAAAAATTGTACACAAAAACAACTCGGTTTAGCTGTACTTTATCCTATCTCTATA